>WYDF02314474.1:0-14784 GCA_009867245.2 Adranes taylori
TGCTTCTAGACTTATACTAGTATTAAGACTTTTCTTGTAAGCAGCATTATCGCAACGTTGCCTTACACACATTTTTCAGATCTACAGATAATTTCATTAATTTTCTCAATGCTTCGTTTTTAGTGTCCTTCTAAAAAAATTCTGATATATCTACTTGATATAAAAAAAAACTTTGCGTGTAGATATTTGATAAAAAATAATTCACATTACAGAGGCGGACAAGTTTTTATTAATAAATTTTCGAAAAGAAAATCCATTACAAAAAATATTATTTTCATATTTTTACTTATGTCCCATAATGTATTAATTTAAAGCAATTTTTAAGTACTGAATTATACTTATAGCAATTAAAATAGAATAGAAATATTTTGATCCACTATATGTTTGATAAGTTAGAACCCATTCAAAAATTAAGAACTCAGTCACTGATAATATCCTTTATTAACTTGCAATAGTACCAGTTTATAAATCTCATAAAAGGTAAAATATTTGCTCCTGACACTTTTCCCAAATATAGTGCTGTTAAGTCAACTTATCTATCTGTATATTTAATTTAAATGACCTTGGCGATTTCAAATTTATTTTAGGCTATATCGAAAAACCTGTTAAGATCGGATATACCATGTGAGATATCGTATTAACGGGAATTAGAAGGGATATTAAAATATGTAAAAATATACAGTATGTTATTAAACAGTTTATGAAAACATTTGTTACGGATAGATTTTGGCTCAGTAGTTTCTGTAATAGAATAATATAAATTGAAGTTCATTTGGCATAGTATAAGTTACCCTAATTCAATTTCATGTCTTATGGGATCCAAAATAACTAATAGCTCTTTTCAAGGTAAAATTAATTCGAATTTTAATTCTCCGTTTTTATTTGTTGAACCCATGTAATCACTAAAGCCTTATCCAATTTTTGATGGCAAAAAAGTTAAAAAAAAACTACAGGAACAGTTTTCGGGAATAAAGTGTCACGGTCAAATAATTGTTAAAAAAATGTTTCCAGTACTATGAAAATTTCTTATCAAGACTAAATATAAACAGTTTTGGTTAGTTGCTATTCCCTAGTTAATGATAATTGTCCTAAGCGATATTTACACCGCGCGCAACCGCAAATCTGTCTTACCATGACCGGCTAGGTGGTAAGTTTTCTATAGCGCATCAAAGTGTCGAAGCATCAAAGTGTCAATTAAACGAAGTGTGTCGTTTAATTGATTCGCTTCGTGTAAACAGTTATGCTAGCAGTACACGCTCGCCGCGACGATGCGAGCTCGAGACCTTCCGATGCGATATGTTTAGAGGACTGAGAGCCGAGAGTAATGTGTACACTCTCGAGCGAGACCCTCAATTGATTCTTCTTTAAAATTACACGAGACGTCGTGCAGTTGGCTTTGTGCTACTGCAGGTTACGCTCTGTATTCTTATTATAAATATATAAAAAATGTACTTACCGAAAACACAATCACAAACTGAAAATACTAAAAATAATTAAAGACACGTTTTGTAATACGACAGAGAAAGACGCGAGCGTGTATTGATTGTCCGAAAGTATCGCGAGTGCATCATTTACACTCTCAGGAGACGTCCCTACTTGCTACTTAGACCCCTTTGACCCCATGCTAGAGACCGCTACTAACTCGAGCGCTCCGAGGCTAAGGTGGTACGACATGAGGCAAGATGAGACAATCAAGTACACTCTCGCGGTCGCTAGGTCTCGTATTGCCTCGCCAAGCGTGTACTCCTACCCTTAAAATTGTGTCGCCCGAGGATAAACGAGAAGAAACCATCCGCATTACTGAAACGTATGAATCGTATCAATGTTCATAGAAGACAAAAATTATCTATCGAAGAGGAAAGGTACCTGTAAGGAGTTTAGAGAGTAACTGCAACAAACCGTTGCCTTACTAAAGGCTAAAATGAAAACTTTGATGAGATCCTACTGAAATGAGAAATCCAGGAAAAATAAAAGCAGATTCACTGAATTCGGTATTGGTATTCTCATGTTTTTTAAACATACTGTAATTGGATAGCATATTAATTCAATTAATTAAAGTAATAAGTAATCTTCTAATATAATATAAATTGATTAGTCAAATCCAGTTCTACTATGATATAAAAGATAAATTCGTTAAATAAAACTTTTATGAGCGAGAGATAAAAAGGCAGTTGCTTAATACCATTGCAGCGGAAAGAGCTAATACGCGAACGCAAATATTGACCGCAGTCCGTACTACGCGTTCGCGGGAAGCGTTACGATGCCACAACTTGGTATAGGTGTGATGTTAGCTTGACATCGACGAAATGCTTCCTTAGAACCACAAATTTAACATTTACGAATATATGATTTATTCTCATTGCCTCTTTCTACATTTGAAGGAGTAGCTCTTTTTCGACATTCTCTTACATTTTACTCTAGTTGGGGGAATAAAGTATGTTCTCGTAGATCTTCGACAGAAAAGCAACGCCATATGGATTCTTAAAATTTCCAATGGATGAAGGATGCTTTCCCACTGACCGAAGTTCTAAACTTCCTAAGATTTTTAGCAAAAGTTTCTCTCCACAAAAGTTTCAAAAGCTGCACCTTTCAGAACTGCACCCTGTGGTGCTTTGTGCAGATTGCACAAAGCACCACAGTACACAAACGACAAGCCAAAAGGCTCCAGATAATTTCACATAAAAATACCTACTCAAACTAGTTTTCTCCAGACGCATTTTGGGGCATAAGGTAGTTGTCTTGGAGTGAGCATTTCGCACGTTTCAACTAGCATACTTCGCAAGAAGTGATCAAATTTATTTTCTTGCATTACAAGTTAAGCGGTCTTGAATTTGACTTGCTCAATGTAAGCGTTAGTAGCAATTCGCTTATATAATTTATTTCAATTTAAATTAAAGTAAAGTCAGTAGTAAATTTTATAAACATCAGATCCCCTTCCTTGACTATAACTATTTCATCAATGCGAATACGAGGTTAACGTCAGAGGAAGAGAGATAGGCCAATCGACAAGCTGACCAAACCAACTGGAATGACAGAGAGAGAATCCCATCAAGCAGCGCTATCTGCGTACCCTACGCTTATTCCATCCACAGCACCAAATCAACAAGAAGAATTAAGATTGTCCTCCAGTTCACTGCTTCGACCCCAGCTCCAGGCTATGTTCCATTACCACCCATTCCAGGCAAAGGATGCTTGTATCCTATAACTTGTGAGGATTATCACAACCGCCTATTCCGCTACTACTTCGGCGACAGCGATTAAAAACCCTCGTACACAGCACGTCCGTCTTCGCCAAAAATTACACCATATCTTGAACAATTTATCTCATACCATCAACTACATATTTCATATCTTTGTAATCGCTATCTGGCTGTAACAACCAAGAATATCTGCGCTATCCTTTCATCATTTAACCATTTAGTTCTACCGACGTTCTGGGGAATTATAAGGGAAGTCAAATTCCAATCGGATGAACAAATAATAACAGAAATCATATTACCCCTAGTTTACTTCTTACTTGCTGCTGTTACTAATGGAATAATAGCAATAAATTTTGAAGTTTTATAAATAGAATCTACAATTGGCAGTCAATTAAAATCGCAAAGTTACAAATACTTAGAACAATAAACCTTATTATATTACTCCGCTATTGCGTACACATATGTGTTTACATGTAGATATATTTGCGTACTTATAACAATAATAAAGGTCTTGCACTTTCATTCCGACCCGGCTGACAACTCATACATGAGCTTTTTATGTTACAAACAAATCAGAATAAGAAAATCAGTGCAATGGTCAATAGTATAATCACGATCCTGCTTTTATAAGATTAATATGTATAAAGAGTAAATTTTATTTATTTCTATATCAGAATTGGTTTTCCTAAGAACCACTTTATTTATTTTTTCTTTGGATAAAAGCCACGAGAAACACAGAAGACACTAATTGTAGTAAGTTGATTCATTACAACAAATACTGATCCTGCACTCGGAGATTTCCGAAGCAGTTTTGTTTCGGATTAGCTAGTGTTTCACCTTATTTTTGCGTTGTTGCCTAAACGGCAAAGACAAGACAACCATCTGTCAAGACTATCTCGCGAAACAAGTTTGTGAAACAGTTGCGCGCAGTGAAAACGCCGTTTCATGTTAATAACGTTGGTTTTTCCCCCGGAATATTACATTCAACTTTGCTTTTGAATGTATGTATTTAATAAATTTTGTCTGACTACTATCAGATACATCAAAGGTATTCTGATAGTTAAAGAGGGTTATTTAAAGTCCTATCATCTTCTGGTGCACTTTTCGATAAGGTTTCAAATGGTATCTAGTGCTACATCTTTGTTTGAAATGTGTAGATGGGCGGGCTTGTTGGAAATTTATTTTTGAAGGCATTCTGTTGCTAATTATTTTTATAAATATCTTGAATACTTGGAGAATCAAATACGGAACAAGAAAATACCAAAAACCTTAGTTAAGAACAGATATCTCAGAGATAAGTGAATGAGTTTGACATTGCAAAGTATTTTTGTTATCAGTAAATTGTTATTTATTTATTATTTATTACATTGAAAGATATTAAATATTTTTTATGAGCCAATTGAAAGTTTCGAAGTGAAAGTTTCGGCTCTAACGCTTATAATATATCAATTGGAAAATTGTTATATAAGCAGGATGCTTTCCACCTAACAAGGGTGATTAAGAATTAGTAGCGGTGAACGAGGAGAGGGAATTTTGTAGACTTTAGTACTCGTTTTTGTTTAGTAAAGGGAGAGTGTATTGTCCACTACTTCTACGTGTTAGAACAAAGTTTCCCGTGCAATATTTTCTCGCGGGAATAAACTGGTTAGAAATCTAGAGACAAAGCATATTTGTCCGCTGCAATAGAAGGTTATTAGAACGGTGACCTAAAGGCAAAGCAAAGTGTGGGATCCTTAGTTAAGAAACATTTTTTAGTTTGAAAATATTTTATTTGTTAAAGATAATATGCTACCAGGCGAGTTCCAACTTAAGAGTTTACATCACATTAAACAATCGGTATACACAAAATTCATAGTTGGTGCATTAAAAACTACCCGCAGGTTGGGGGTAAAACTACTTTCCTTGAACATCCATGATGAGGAAGAAAGAAAGGGTGTGAAACTTCTAATGTAGCAACATTCATATGGCCAAGATCAAGGTACTCTTGCAGAAGCGCATCATATGAATTTTTAAGCTCATTATATTGCGAGAAATGTTTTTCTAAACTGGGGAACTGCTTCAGAGTACGATCAAACGAAGATCCCAATTGTAACAAAGCATGTTACTTAAAAAAGATTAAGTAAAAAATTACGTGCTTCCTCTACTGGAATAATCAGTTCTTAAAGTGAAATATGGATTCTGCAGGAATATATGAACGCGCTTTATTACGCGCATCGTTTATCTTAGAAATTGATGCAATGATAACAAGAGAGAGAGTCGGTTGTTGTTCGCTGTAGCTATGGTAACACACATTAGCTGTATCTAATGTGTGCTGATATAAACGCATTTTAGAGTTGTTTGTCGTACATAAATAAGAGTAGTGAATTTAAATTACTCTGCTTGATACTAGATATATTGACGGCGTTCGATAAAATTCTTTGATGGTTCCGACTGCTAGCTGCAAGAGAACTCTACAGGTGTTACCATTCGAGGACTGGGCGAGTCTCCAACAACTGCCTATGTCGTTGCAACAAAAGACATCCAAAATTTGGATGCGCGCGTTACTTGCTGCGTATCCAAAATAGTGGATTTGCACCAACCACACACGAACACGCTGCTTGAAATGTTTTAGCCATCTCTATGGCTAGGACATCCAAGAGACACAATGAAGCCTCCGACGCACGTGTAACCGTGAGCAATTAACAGGATATGCCCTAGGGGCTTTGCCTATAAACTACAATTATATTCTAGCGCCATTTTGGCAACCTAAATCTCAATATCTTATTCGATCCAGGCTATGCCAACCAAATATACTTAACGACTTATGTTACACTTTTATTTTCCCCAAACATTTTCACAATCCCATTTTGCACTTATAATGAGCAAGTTTGGCTTCTTGTCAACGCCAGTATACTATGGAGAATCTTATACCCAGCTTCTCACAAATCTGTTAAGCAGGACGATCCCCAATTCTCAAATCTTCAATGAAGCCATCCAATTCTCATTGGCTCGAGAGCAGTTATTTAATCCGTAGACCAATGAATTAATTGCACGTTCAATGCAGCGGCAGAAATACGATAATTTCCGAAGTAGTATTGGAAAATCGATAAATCAGTGGGACAAACCTCCTATCGCCAAAACTTTCAAAACTACTCAGTGATTTGATAAAACTAGATATTAACTTACATTTCTGAATTCATAGACAACGGCGTACTCTTTCAGTCGGTGTCGCCAATCTCTTGGAAATTCTTCAAGTATTAAGATCATCTTAATATGACTAATAATACAGAAAGTTTAAATTTCACCACACAGTATTACACACTCTGATTATAATTCAAACCTTCAAACAGATTAATTATTAAAAAACAAGACACTACCAGACTAGTCAATATATGTCATGAGTTATATTTCAAATTGCCATGCCCCAATTGACGGAGCGAGTGGGTGAAAAATCCCACTGCACAAACAGTCCGAGCCCGCAAAATCATTCAGTATCAATGGTAACCTCGAAATTGGACACAATTATTCAATAACAAAGGCAATAAGTACCATTTTTAATGAACAATTTTCATCAAGAATTAACTTAATTGCCAATTTACATCAATTCACTCAACCAAACAGAAGATATGAAAACCAGAATGCACAAAACAAGATTCAGACATAGATTTACCATAACATTGCATTTTAGTTGTCCAAGTTTCAAAACACACTGTCTAGAAATGCCCACATTCCAATGTATTGAATGGTAATCAATAAACCAGGGTTGGTCAATCAGGAACAGATAAAAATAAGCCCAAAACTCAATCTACAAATGATACTCAACGCAATCAGAATGATTTGACCTATACATAAACAGGTAACCTATTGTAATTACCTAATTTGTTATGACTCATAATATGACCCGATATGTACATTCCTACATTGTCAAAACCAAGAGTTCATAAAACCGGCCAGAATTCTGTCTTGAAGTTTTAAATTGCACCAACTTGAACCAAGTTGATTACACTGTATATGCCTGAATTTGATAATTATTTGCAAATAAAAATATTTCATACTGGTTCAATGGACCGTATTAGTCTTGCGGAGATTGGACTGTATTGCAGTGAAATTCGTTCAGAACAATTAAATTGCAAACTTTATACTATTTGTATTAATAACAGCATGAATATCATAAAAACGAAATTACATATTAATTAAAATTGAAATGTAAAATTAAAAAAATTAAGTAATACAAAACTTGTCAAAATAAAGCAGCCCTCTTTGAACGAAGGGTGAACAAAAGGGCAGTATTTAGTTACTCTTCTGCCGCTAGTAAATAGATGGTAGTCTAATTACTATGGAACCATGCTAGATCTACGTGGTTCAAATGAAACGCACAATGTAGATGCTAACAAAAATCTCAAAATTTATTAATTTAATCACTCTTTATATAGTAGAAACTAAATAACAAAGCATATGTGATATTTCAATAAAATAATGAAAAGTGTATAGCGTACCTATTGTTATAACACATACAAGTTTTGGAAGCATGTTATTTACATTGAAATGTCACGTTTAGCTCATCAATGCATTTTAATTGTTTATCAATAATAATCGTATTACATATGTTAAATATACATAATTATTCGTATCTAAATTTCGTATTAAATTTATGGAAATTATATTTTATTTAAATGAATTTCAAAGAAAATTAAGTTAACAATAATATGTAAATATTACTACAATATATCACTGTCTGACTTGGACAAAGGGCATACCAGCGGTGGCTGTTTCTGTATGGAATACGATAGAACCATGCGGGGTCATTGCAGTTCCCCACACATATTTCGTAATAACTCCAAAACCTATTATTCTAAAACCTAATATGTTGAGACTTTGAAGTTTTAAGGAAAGTTACGAATAAAATCTTTTATTCCGTATGTCGGCTTACGCCAGCTGCAGCGTCAGCGTCAACACCGCAGTTGAGTGTTTTACATGGAGATTGGCTCCGAAAATAGAATCTGATATAAACAGTTCACATTAAATAAAACAATTCAACTATCCAAGTTCAAAATTAAAAATCAGATAATTTGTTTGTCATATTGACTTAAACTACGGATAGCCGCCTAATCGACTTTGTATTTATTCAAGAAGTGTGTTTATTTCGGAAAATGTGGAGACTCTTCTTGCATTCACCTCTGTAATTAAGATTCGCGCGATATGCAAATTGCTCCTTCTTTGTAACCAATAACAAAAACGAGCTTTAAATGAACAACCACCCCAAGCGGAAATAGCGTAAGATAAGTAACGAATCAGACAAAGCAAAGTAACAGTAAACACATTTCTTTTGTTAAGGATTTAGCTAAGTTTAAAAGAATGAAAATAGCCGAATATTCTAAATCAAAAGCTTTAGGAAATAAACTTTTGTCAAGGCTATACATAACAAACGTAACTCCTTTGGATCCTGAATATTTTAAAATTGTTTGTTAATTTTATGAGTTACATTTAATAGTAATAAAATTAGCTATTAGAATTTACTAAAAAATATAAGACATTTCTAAGTAAGTAAAAATTTTCATTTCTTGTGGAACTAACAAAATCAATGCTCTGACTGCGAAATTCCTGTGCATATAAATAAAACCGGAAAGAAAAATAAACGACCTGTTAGTGACTTTTATAAATCTGTGCAGTATTAAAATAGTTAAGTTTTCTTAGATGCAGTTCCTACTAAACTTATTTTTGTTGTAAATGTAATATGGTAGTATTAGAGGACTACTTGTATATAATAATGTTTTATAATAAACACACTCGTAGGCTAATTGTGCAGAAACTTTAAATTACATTGGTTTAAGAAGACACAATCCAAGGTGATAATTATTGACTAAAATATATTGTGGAATATATGATATTTGTTTTAAAATAACATTAATGACATATTTCGCGAATTAAACGTTAACATATTTACAACTTAAGTGATGTGCAACCTTAAAACATTAAAAAACAAAAAAAACTTGTAGAGATTATTATTTATTCATTCGACCTTACGTCACCATTACGTATTCATGTAATTTCAATGAGTATTAATTGATAATATCTAAATATAGTAATATAATATTATTTCAAATTAAAATCAGTTGTAAATATGTAAATTAAAGTCAGTTTTATTCTTTTACTTTACTAAAACTGCATAAGCTTTCAGTCGCTCGGGAAAAAGTTTTTAAAGTTAAAAATTAATTAAAAATATCCAGAAAAAGTTTTTTTTGTTTTGAAAAATTCTTCATAGGGGCCAATGAGAGTAAAGAAGAGATTGTAATAACGCAAGCAGGTGTCAGCGGGGAAAATACGAAAGATATGCCAGGCAAGCATATAGAGATTGGAGGGAGCTTGGGCATCACAGCATTCATGGTAATCACAGCCGTCGTTTCGGGATATATAATTAAGAAATGTCAAAAACAGATGAAGAAGATGGTAAGGGAAGAAATCGATCGATCTCGAGAACAGGTGTAGAGAAGTTGGTAAATAAAATATAGTGCAAATCTATCCAGCCAAATCTTAAAAATATAGCAAAGGAAAACCGACTATGAAAGGAAGCGCCGCTCGCATCCATTCAATTGCGGTAGATGTTCACAGATAGAAGGCTTTGACGTTAGATACGTGTGTTTTTATAATACTGCCTATTTTTATATTTTTATTTCTATTTTTTGTGACAATCTATTATTATGAATTGGACCGAAAATTTTATGATTCTTTCACCCACCCATTTTGACTCAGAAGCTGTTACTACTGATTTCCACTGCCTCTTAATCTTCTATGATTGGTTGTTAGTTCTATGTTTTCTGAGAATTTTAGCACAAGACGCGACGCTTCCATTGCAATGCTTCCCAAGGTTTTGTATACACAGAGCTACCAAACCACCACCAAATATGATACACATAGTGTGTAGCAGTACCAAATTTTGCTTATATAAGGCACACGCAATCTAATATCAGACAGAATACCTTAAATACTAGCTTAAAGAAGAAAAAGAGCTGAAATAGTATTCAGAGGGGTTCCGGAAACATTGTCCGAGAAAAAAATTGAAGAAGATTTAAGAAAACAAAGATATAATTTCAGTAGTGTCAAAAGGATGGGCAATAAAACCAAAAGTTGTCACTTATACTGGTAAATGCGGACAAAACCAAACAAAGAAAAGAACTTTTTCAAGTGAAATCTGTCATGCACGCAAAAATATCAACAGAACCAAAAAAGAAACCAACAAATGCACAGCAATGTTAATGTCAACTATATGGACATGTTCAATATCGATGCACTGCTGCACATGTATACTGCAACTGCACGAAAAATCATCCTTCTTGTGATTGTGATAAACCAAAAACAAGCAGTCCCTTATGCGCAGGAAACCAGCTAATGGACGTGTCCAAAGCACCCAGACAACATTAACAAAGCTAAGAACCAGCAAAAAACAGAGAGGATACAAGCTATACAAAGAGTGGACGGCATATCATACGCGGAATGTACAAGAAATCCCGAGGACCAACTCATAACAAAAGGGCAACTAATTAAAATTTTAAAGGAAGTACTACCAGAAATACGAGACACAATATCAAAGAAATGAGCCAGAATATGTTTAAAATAGTGACGTGGAATGTGAACAGCCTAAAAACAAAAAGGCGCAAGTTATTATAATTGATGAAAGAACAAGATGTAGTGGGAGCATTAGTTAGTGATACGCATTTAAAAGTGGCGGTCGTGTCCATATTCCAGGATATAAAATATATAAGGGGAGACACAAACCAAGAAGAAAAGATGGAAGAAGCATCACGGTTAAGTCTACCGTGAATATTCAAGAAAAGTTAAACAGCTGCATAAGTGAGGTAAATATTGAGAACAAGTTTCAGATGACCTATCCAGAACACAAAATGGACTAACAACAAAGAAAAATTTGCAGAAAAGAAGGTGGGTAAAAACGAGGGATTTGGAGAAAAAAATATTAAGCAAATTACAAAAAAGGTCTGATAAAAGAAATCAGCTGATAAAAGAAAACAAAAAGAATTTTGGGATAAGAATATTGAAGAAGGTGTACTGAAATCATGGGATTATTCCCTATTTTCTTGCAAAAACTAGTAATTAACATTCTTAGTTTTGTATAATTATTATATTGACAGCTAAATAGTATTCAAATCTGTAAACACTGCGTGTTTATTAGAGACAGTCATCTACAAAATTGATTGCACTAATAGAAGTCAAAGCTAAGTTATGAATATTCAGCGACCTGGTTATAGGGTTTGTTTTCCGAAGTATATATATATATATATATATATATATATATATGTAAACTGTATTATTTTCGATACACTCATATTCAATACTCATTAACGAAATATTTAATACTTCATTTCGAGAGACTTAATATTTAAACATGTAAGACTATTGTACATTATTTTGTATTTTAAGTCTCGTTTATTTATTAAACTATTTCATATATTAAAGTAATCATGCTCAAATTGTAAATAAATGTATACCTAAGCGTTATTTAACTCATAATCACAATGTGCGTTTAAAGTATTCATTTTAAATCCCCTAACGTCAACTTCTAATATTCTGGATGGAAAAATAATGCTATGGAAGTTTTTGGGAAAAGGCAGTAGGCAACCATAAACAAACCATCCTACACGAGCAGAAAACAGGTTCTTGTACGAAGACAAAGAGAAGGCAGAGGCATAGGCCGAACATTATGAAACCCAATTTTCTAACGAAGATCAGTCAAACAAAGAAACTAAAAAATACATGCAAAAGACCAGTAAAGAAGTAGAAAGCGTGAAAATGGCAAGTCAGAATATTGATCTAATCGAGCTTGAAACAGTAAAGCAGCATACAGCCAAACTTAGCTCAAAGAAAGCATGAGGGGGGGGGGGGGGCAGTATTCCTAACTGGGCGAAAAATCTGAGGCCAGATTAAATCGTGCAACATATAGCAATGGAAAAATTTGTGGACGTGATCGCCATCGCATCTTTTATATACTGGAAGTCCTACGTTTTGTTATATCTTGCATAAAACAAAAGTTGAATCTTTTACTTTTAACAGTCACCTTATAACTCGTAAATTCAATTTACATAATAGTTGTTTAGGGTAAATTAAACAATATTAGTCCAACCCATGAATCACTCGCCTACCCATGAATCCCCCGGCTCCCAAATTTGCCTACGGCGCGAACAGCTTTGCTGTCCACTATGCCGTGGTCTACGGCCGTTCTTGACTCAAATTTTCGACGTATTTGCCTACAGCTCAGACAGCTGCGCTGTCCGGTTTGGCATGGCCTATGTCCCTTCTTGACTGTCTTTTCGGCTGATATTTCTCTTGACGGTCTTACATTGGTCTTATGAATTTGTCCACTTAGGCGAGGTCTGCTGCCGTTTTGACTTCATTTTTCCCCACTGCCGCTTTTGAGACACTTTTTCTTTGTGTCCGCTTTGCGTAGAATTGAAGTCCCTGGGTCTTACACTTGTTCCAAAGTTTTATTTTTTCAACTTTCATAGGAACCGAGATATTTAATGTAGTACAAAAGTCGGTCACAAGTAAATTGATCACAAAGTTTACAAAACAAAATACACCCTATATATATATATATATGTCAGTTTGTAATTTTGGAAAAAAAGGTTTCAAATTGAATTTGGTAGCCTATAGAATAAAGCTTATTCTAATCATATACAAATGCTAATCATGTCCTATCTGTTATAGTTCCTGAAATATATCAAAATGTTTGTAAATTTAAATGTGTCAATGTCGCGCTCTATGTCATTTGGAGGGATGGCACTACTTTCATCCGACACATTGAGCCCCTCCAAAAATTATAATGTGCACCCGCCACTGGTAACAACATGTATTCAATTGCGAGAACAGTTAATGTGTCTCATACAACGTAAAATAATTTTTCCTGTAACTTTGCATATATGAGTTATTATGTAAGCCTTACATTTATATAATATGATTGTTGAATGTAGGTTGCGATGGCGACAAGCTGCCATATTTTAAGTTATTAAGTGTCATATCTTTGAAATAATAAGACTTAGACCCATCACTTGCGGTATCATTTTAAATAGAATTACAAATACTACCAAAATGTAAAAAAATATACTTGGCGTTACTAAAAGTAGCTGAACGGCAAGAAGCTGAACTTCCTGCAACATTAAAGAAAGGAGAAGCAGTTGCACAAAAAACAGCAAGACGGTTGTATTGTACATTAAAACAAGATAGTAAAATAATAACTAGACCATGAATACGAATACTTAATGGACTGATGCTACCACAGCTGATGTATGGTAACGAAGATTGGGTTAGATTGTCGATCAAAGCAAGATAAAGAATACTGGTACCGACCAACCAAACAGTTAGAATAGACTTAGAAGCCCCAGCCCTAAAGAAAGTTGCTAAACATTACTACACCTAACAGAAAATAACTGGTGGATGAGAACCACGGTTCCCATACTTCCAGACATCTATATATAGAATATAATTATTATTTGCCTTTAGATCAGTGAGGTTATCCAGAGTGTAAGTACTACGGTTATACTCGGTGATAAACCCAAAATTTATCTTACGGTTCGTCATAAATGTATAGATGTTGTAAAGCAACATTTTACATTTTACATAAAAGTTTCATATTTATATTATTTCATCTTGATATATATATATATATATATATGTATATGGTTCTAATTTATGTTGTTATAGTCTGAGGTATCAAAAACCCTTTAATAAAGAAACCCTCTGAGAGAATTTAATAAAATATCCTCATACGAAAATGTAATAACAAATTAACACATGTGTAGAAAACAATAATGCGTAACTGATGCAATTAGAATATTATAATACACTTGGTGACCTACATATCGATTTCACATGTTTAGTATTTCACACTATTTAAAAACAAAATATATTAAACTAACAAACTCAGGTTACATTTATTTCATACAAAGTGCATCTCTACGAATTAATAACCAACTAGCACGCTTCCAATGCATGCAACTAAATAATAAAACAAAATGTTTAAATGTCTAATTAAATGCAATTATTTCTAATAAGGTAGTACTTCGTTTTCATATATAAAATTGAATAACTTTAGCAATATATGAAATATTTTATTTAGACGTTAGACTCTGCGTTTCAATTTATTTAGTACCCGCTGTTCTAGTTACTCCAACGTTACCAGTATATAATCTACTCAAATTCTTTGAACAAACTTAAAAAAAATCGACCATCGAGCCAAGAAGTGATAAAGAGCCCTAACAAAGCTCACAGTTATTCACCAAGAAATACCATTATATTATATTGTTATTGCGTTCTACATGTGTTTGACTATAAGATTGGAGTATGATGAAGACCACCTTTTCTTGCCACCCTTAAGACTCATATATGAGCATTATGTGCTGTGAAAAACAAAAGAAAAACATTATATGTTATGTATAGAGAATACAAAATCACTATCCCGCTTTAATAGACTTAAATCTTGTAACATGTTTTACTTATAGAGTTATCAATAATCTATATACTGAATGTAAAAGTAACAGGTAATGTGTTTCGAATATACTATACATGTCGTTAATAAAATCCCATAAACGGATAAACT
>WYDF02314485.1:0-14781 GCA_009867245.2 Adranes taylori
TATATATTTAAAAAAAACTTACGCAAAATAATTCAATTGCAATCACAAATCTGTCGTTCACTTACCTAAAACAAAATAAAAGTAACATATACTTAAAGGTTCAAGAGTTACATTAGAAAAGTAGAAATAAAAGTTATTCGTTCTATATTTTGTAAATGTATTTTGCAAATGTACAGGGGCGCGCCTAGGATTGGCGCCGGGATGCCAAACAAAATATGAGGATAATTAATAATTCCCACTCAATTACTTGCCCCCCCCCCCCCCACAAGAACTGCCGCCCGGGTGGCGTACATTCCTTGCATCCTCGCTTGGCCCGGCCCTGCAAATGTATGTTAAAACTGAATATTATCAGAAGCTGAAACTGAAAAAATATATTTAAATAAATTTAAAACGCACTCAAATTATATTATATTTAAATACTTCGTAGAAGTTCTGAGAATTCTAAGCACACGTGTTCAACAAAAACGGCACCTGCATCCGATTAATCTTCGTATGATTTTACGCAGTAGAATTAGGAGGCTCCAGCTAGCAAAAATTCAAGGATGCCTACGAAAGATCATTTCAGGCGTTGGCTAGGGGTGCATTAAACATTAGTTTGTCCGAGAATTAGGTGGTATGTGATTCAATACGATTCATCTCTAAAATAAATACCCTATATTATGAATTTAAGAAAAAAAACTATGCTCCGCCCCTGACCTAGTTGCAGTTAATGTTTTCGACAGTTAACCGAATAATATATCTAGGTTATGCTTGCAAGATATTAGTTTTCTATGTCAACGCTTTTTTGTTCTGCGGTTTAATTTGTATCAGTATAACGTGACACTTGACGAATATGGAGTCGGTTGAGCAGAGAGCGGTAATAAAATATTTACAAAAAAAAAGGATGACATGAATTCAAATTCACCACGACATTGTAGCATCTAGAGCGGAGTCTGCTTTGTCTTATGGCATAGTGAAATGTTGGTGCCGCGAGTTCAAGTGTGAAAGAACTTGTGAAAATCAGCATCTGTATGATGCGGTGGCAAATGCGGGAACCGGGGCATTTTTCGGTGATGAATCAAACAATTGAAAATCAGTCTCCATCAGAAAATCAGTCTCAATCTATTGGCAATAAAAATCTTTCTATTTTCATTTATTCTACTTTTTAGTATCTAAAAATTAGTAATATTTTCCATCCACTAATTTCAATATAATATGTACATTTCTACGTCTAATTTAATTGTTCGAGTTGTTTCCAGTTTTTTTCTTGTCTTTCTCCATAAGTTTTTGCGCGTATATCATAAATTTCTGATGAGATCTAGTTAGTTAAAAAACAAAGTTTTCCAGCTCGCTGTTCCTGTAAGCCACTGAAGTTTGCGGAAAGTCTTTAAGATAAACTTCGTTAAAACTTTTTAAATTTCGACAGGAAACGACCACTTCATCTAATATTCATGGCTCGATCTATAGACCCAGCATCGCGCAAACGTTTCAAATAATTTTTCTTCGCGTCATGTGACCTTGCGGTTAATGATTCGTTTACATCGTGAATACTTAACAATTAACATATATTAATTGATGACTTAATATATTTCATCAGATTTTTTTTCAAATATGCATTAAAAGGTCCATAATTTAAAAGCTACGACAAAAATAAAAGCTATGAATATTATGTTAGTCCACAAACTTTAAAAGCCAGTAACAAAACTAATGCCACTAATGTCACAGGTTGATATAAAAAAAATTGTGTATAAGGCTTTGATGGTTTAATATTTATCTATCAACTCATATTAATAAGCTTAATGTTAGACACACAAGCTTATTCATATTGACAAAAAAACCATACAAATGTTTGTAGTGCGATTCTAGTTTCCGAGAGAAAGGTTATTTAAATCGACACGAGCTTATTCATACTGACGAAAAACTATACAAATGATTAGGAAGCGAACCTACTTTCAAACAAAAATGTAATTTAAAGACACACAAGCTTATTCAAACTGTCGAAAAAACATGCAAGTGTTTGCAATGCGACTCTAGTTTCAGAGAGAAAAGTAATTTAAATTGATACAAGGTTATTCATACTGACGAAAAACTGTACAAATGTTTAGAATGCGAGTCTATTTATAAGCTCATATTCATGCAGATCACATTGGTATGCTGCTCTTACGAGGGTACTATTTACAGAAATGTCCGACCTAACGAGGAAAACCCAAAAAATTTGGAAAACATACCTTTATCTCTCTACATAGTCTCCTGCTCTCTTACGTTCTTTATAGTGAGAATCGTCAAGCTCCTCAAAATAGTTATCAAGCAAGCGCAAATTCACCTCTTCATTATTCGATCCATCGTCCCATTTTTGAAAGTTTGGAAACAGAAAATAAAGCTAGGGTGTTAAATCTTGCGAAAAAGGTGTGCGAGGAAGCAATTTGAACCCCAACTCATTGATTTTAGCCATCTTGATCACGGATGTGTAAATTGGTGCATTGTCCTGATGAAATAAAACTTTCTTTTTTGCCAAATGGGATAATTTTTTCTTGATTTCAACACTCACTACCAGTTCGCGTAATACTCGCCGTTGATTGTTTTTCCTTTCTGAATATAATCAATGAAAATTATCCCAAAAAAACTTAAGTAATGACCTTGTCTGCAGATTGACCTGTCTTCACCTTCATTGATGTCGATTCTCCCCTTTCAACATGATGGATCCATGTTTCATTCATGGTTATGAATCAACGAAAAAACTGGGCTTTATTCCTGTGAAACGTCGTTCGTCAAACACTCTATTGAAACATTCTCGCGACGCTGTTTTCTCCCATTGGAGTAATCACCGCATACAGCAATATATGATATATAGCACTTTTTGAAATGCCTACCATATCTAGTAGCTCACGTTCTTTCAGTCTATAGTCATCCAATCCCATTTTGTGGATTCTCTTCACAATTTCTGGCGTGTTCACATCGCTTGGCCGAACACTGCAATGTTCAACTTGGTAGCTCGTGCAGCCCATTTTAGAATCCCCATATTTTATTGTTGTAGCCGAAGGAACTAACTCGCGCAGAGTAGAATCTAGTTCCGCTTTGATATTGGCAGGACTGAGACCTTTCAAATGAAAGTATTGTATTTTTTTATGTTTACAAATTCACTGAGAACATTTACAATTGATGGCTGCTAATCAAATATTAAACAACGTAGCGTCATCAAACTTAAACTTTATAAGATTGATACTTTCTAGCATAGTCATTCCTTTCAGAAAACAACCGCTAATTATACGTCAGGTCGGATACTTCTGGGACTATCCTCGTACTAACAATCAAGAAGCGGCTTTAAAGGATTTGAATTTAGTTTGAAGGGGGTGTGAAACCCTGCGTTTACGATTTTAGTGAAGAATATTCCAAAATAGTGAAATTAAATCAAGTGGAGAAAACTGTACATCTTTTGTATAAATATCACTATAAATTATTAAATTGAAAAACTTGATGAGATCATTTTACTGTCATTTAACTAGGTATCGTAAACGAAACTTATTTCCTTGTTTAATAATTTGAGGATTTTCTTAAGAGAAAAAGATCATGCAGAGCGAACTGAAATATTCGAACAAATAGCCTTTTTTTGTTTTCATGCGATTCGAAAACTTTGACTTCCCTGACTTTCCCTCTTTATCCAGACATGCCAGTGGGTTTAAATATGTGGGTTGTCAATTTACATAGGATACTTAAAAGTGTTATAATAAATTTTTTTAAAGGGCGAACAATAGTTTTAGCTGGATATTTTAAAAATATTGTAACGCCAAAAACGGTGATAACTATATTCAGTTCTTAGATTCTAATCTACAGGTCTTTAAATATTTTATATACATAACCTATGTGAAACTAGATTTATTGAATACGCGTGAATAAACACCACACACGGATAGAATCTATTAACGTTCGCGAGGGGGATAAAACTTCTTCGGCGAATGGAAGAATTGGCGGTCAAGAAAAATCCGGGATAATAACACAGTTTTACAGTCATTTGTTAGAAGAGAGCTAATTGAAATAAGAATGTATTAGTTGGAACTTTAATAAGTAAGAGTGGGAACAATTACTTTCGTTTAAGACAGGTTGTCCCATCAGAAAACCTTACGATCGATGATAATATATAAGCAAGAAATCTAATCTCAATACGTTATTATTATTCTCTCAGATTTAACTCGCTCAATGAGATTTAACTCTCAGATTTAGCTCGCACAGCACGCTCAATTATTGTTTATACTTCTTTTCCGAGTTTCACCTAGATTTTGACCAACTTGCTTATATTTCTTATTTAATTTTTTGTTCTACATAGATTAGTGAAATATTACAAAGAAAAGTTTTCTTAATTTTTTACAAATGGAACCTTCTGTATCAACCAGTAGATGCAGGAATTCCTATATATAACTTTCACCTAATTTTTATCTTCTGGATTCGCTTTTTTAAATCACGTCGTAGATATAAATTTCGAAAAGAATTCGTCCAGCTTTGACCAACTTGCTTATATTTCTTTAGCAGATATTTAGTGCCACACACAAAGCGACTTCTTATAATATAAATATTTCAATATCATCTATTCTTAGTTCTGATAAAAGATTTGTGGGACAATGTAATTTTATTGAATGAAGTCTCTGTTGTCGATTTGCTTCAAGGTCCACTGAATAAATGTGTTTTCAATAGCCATTTACAATTTAATATTTATTTGTAATATTTCTAATATTTTTTTTTTTATAGGAATCAAGTCTCTGCATTTTTTTTCCTCAAATCAATGTTCCTTCAATTTCAAACCAATTTTCCTTTCGGAGGAAGTAAGCCAAGTATAGAAGGATTGCAACGGGTAATTTTTGTTGAATCATGCAGCAAAAATGCTTTCAAGCTTGTTTTTAACGAAAAGATACGATATGTACACTAAATTAAATTTTTACACTATTTTTTCACCAAATTAAATTTTTACAAAAACAAAATTAAATTCTATGCTGTAGGTTATTTTTTCACTAACTTATAAACTTTCCTCATCACTTCTAGTCACTTCTCTTCTTCGCCAAAACACAAATCCCAATCCCTTGCCATTTCTATCCCTTTTTCACTCGAAGGTATCCCCACGCAGCCCATGCACCAATTTTGGCCTGGAGGATTCAAAGGAAATGACCTCACGCGATGAAAACGAAAATTATTCTGGAATAAATAGAATAATTAACCTAAGAAGCAGACAAATAGGAATTCAAGAAATTGAACCTCTTGCACAATTAAAAATTTGTAGAAGTTCCTTCCAGAAGTTGCAAGTTCCTTCCAGAACTCCAGAACTGTTGATGAAGATCATGTATCTCAACCCACAATGGAAGGCAATAGAAAGCAAAGGTAAAATGGACAAATGAATGAATACATTATCCAATGCTATTAGCAATTCACTAAACTTGAAACAGAACAAATTAAATAAAGTAAAGATTTACATCGAATGGTTACAAACAGATATCCTGAACTAACTGATAGATCGATCCAGAATATTTTTAAACCGAAGAAGATCGCTAATGAGAAATACTAGCGTATGAAATCATTCACAGACAGCACATTCTTTAAAGAGACTAAAGAAAAATAAGTTGTCTGTTTATTGGAAATGGAATAAAACAGCTTGGGTCACACAAAATGTTTTCATAGATTGGTATACAAGTTATTTTTGTCCTACTTTGCTTCGCTTTTGAGAGAAAATAAATTACCAACCAAGGCATTTCTTCCCTTGGGCATTGCTCCAGGACATCGTGAAAACCTTGTTGAAATAAGAACACTGTTGGATATCATGGTTGTTTACATGCTCCCAAATATAACATATCTTTTGCAATCAATCAGTAGGATTTGTTGGAACCTTCAGAGCTTATTATCCCCGTAATGATAAAAGTTTTATACACATCAAACAAACATCTAAAGACAATTGGCCGTCTTTCGATATTTTGAAAGGCATTAAAAACATGAATTCGGCGTGGGATGAAGTTTCAGGAAAATACTTAAATGGAGTTTGACGTAAATTTCTACCACCATTGATGCACGAGCCATACTCGATTGAAGGCTTAGAAGAATTATACAATGAATTCCAAATGTGCAAAAGGAGAATCATTGCATCCATTCAAGCATATTCCAAAATTATTTATGAAAGAAAACAAAAATCTAAACAATTAAACGTGGATAATTTTTTCCGAAAAATACAAGAGATGTGAAACTTGACTTGGATTTCTTAAAATTTTTTAATAAAATATTTCACTTTATTTTATCATAAAAGACATTTTGAAAATTAAAGGTGTCATAGGAAGGTGTCATTCCAAAAAAATATAATTACTCGAAATATAAAATGTGTCCTCGAAAGGGTCTTATTATTAGATTTTATTTGTTTATCAAATAGTCGACTTCGCGTCTTTAACTCAATTAATAAAACGAATCGCAGAACATAATCGCGTCCAAGATGAGTAGTGTTCCGATGTAAGTTAAATCTTAATTTGGCTAAAGAAGCTGAATAAGTTCAGTATATTATTTCATCCTTTGCTAATACTCTATTTCAATGTATTTTCGCAAACAGAATAAACTTAAACTGATAGTTATTGTATTCAATTGCTAAATTTATCACTCCTCTGTAATTATTATTTATGCGATAATAATTAGTTGGTTGATAATAGACATTTAAAACTTAATGGTGTTTCATTTGTTTATTGTTACTGAAATTAATGCTTATTCAGGTCGTGGGCCGTATTTGCTTTGTTGAAACTTGACTCTCAGTTCTAAACAGGGTCTACAATTTAAAATTTCATATCTGAGTTGATCAACATATGAATTAATTAATTCCCCAAATAAATTATAAACTGTTATTATGTTACACCAATTTAATTAGTAAATCCTCGCTCTACCCTGTGCCTTGAATCCCGAAATGAATATGGTCTGTTTTTACAAGGAAAACAATAACTGATAATTTGGATGAGTTAGTCAGTTTCTAAGTACCTTCTGACGATATAGTCGTCTTCAGCACCCTTTTTTGGTAACGCATCCCCAGTACAACGACTTAATGCGTACACTACGTCCGGATATTTTTAAGCTATTTAAATTCGTTTTAAACGATGCAACTAGAGTGAATACAGAATTCTTCTAACAGGTAGGCGAGATGAACTAACCCAACAGAGAGATGAATCATGAATCAGTAGGTGCTAATTCGTTTCAATAAGCGTAATTGTATATATATATATATATATGGAATGGTATAAGGTGCTACATATCAACCCCCAACTTAATTCATCGTATAGAATTAGCTATAAACCCGCTACAGGTGATAAATATAATTACAATTGAATATTAGTATTACTTTAAGACTATTATTTTAGTCTTAAAGTAATAGTAATATTCAATTTGTAATAAAAACAATAATCATGGAAACAAGATAAGGACCGCTTGACAAAATTATTCCCTTGTATTCAACTTTATAGAAACATTTTAAGCATGAAATTAATATTAAACTTGTCGCGAAAACTACGCAACGGAGGAAGAACGATAAAATAGTGAATAAAAATTTGAAATTATCGAAGCGAGAAAAGTTCCCTTATTTGCTTCCCATTCAGGGTGTGTGCGGTGCGACGTATGGCGCCGAAAGAATAACGATAAATGAATCAAGGCGAAACTTTATTTTTCGACCGTTAAAAAAGTTACGTAAAGCGGTCTGACTACCTTTTTTCCTTTCAGCTTTTTTTTTCCTTGCGTCGTCGTGTTCATTCTTCTTCTTCTTCTGCGTTACGTAAATAATTTCATAACAGTTTATATTACGTTCCCTTCTCGTATTTCGTCTTGTATGTTGCTTGCGCTAAGCAAAATAAACGCGAAAAATAATTTACAATCTTTCAACCGCTATTAGCTTGGAAAAAATGAATCATCAATTTAAATTTTTAATAAATTTAAGGTTTTATGATCTAATTGTGGCCTTTTCCTTACGAAACGAAATAATAGGACCTGCGATACGTGTAAAATTCATGGTGTAGCGGTCAGGTTATCTAATATATGCAAACCTAATAGCTAAAAGCAGCTTCTTAATCACTACGTAAAAAACGTAGCTTACTTTTTACAGAAGAGATATAACTTCGCGCGCATCATGCTTCACAGATATAGATTGTGACGAGCGAAACACTGGCGTATGATGAACTAGTCGTAGCACTACGTGACAAAACTAAATTATAGGTCTATGCTAACACATATTAAACAACGATACATCGATTGCCTTCTCAAAGTAAGCTACAGCGAATCCATCCCGCTCGCCAAGTTATATCTGTTCTGCAGCATGTGCTTCTTACTTATAGATTATACAATAATCATCTTCGATATTCCATACGTTAGGAAACCAGAGTCTGTGGACTCAGTTTTCCTACCTTTGCTTCCGTTCATTCGCACTCCTCGAGTCGATACTGCTTATCGATTGGTAAAAGTTGTAACGCCAGCACTCTATTGGGTCAAGTAAGCGCACTATACATTAGACTAAACGATATCTACATTACGGATCTTGCACTTCTTTGACTCAAGACTCAGTCTTCGTAGTTGATCTTGCACTTCTTTGAGTCAAGTTCTGCTATCGTGTATTTAGTTCCGCACTCGTTGAGTCGTTACAAACCTCATTTTAGCTTCCGCAATCGTTGAGTTATTTTCACGGGTATCCCACCATTGGAAATCGACCCAAGGCTTCGCCCTCTTTGAGACGAGACATAACCCCCCCCCCCTCCCCCCCGTTGATCAGCGATTAGTGTACTTAAACGCCTAATATTTAGCTGTGCCTAATTATTTATCGCCACCTATTATTTTTTTTATTCTATCACAGTCTGCTACGTAGCTGGAGTTCTAATAGCAAAAGACAATGTGAAAGAGAATGTCAACATGGTTCAGTGTGAACAGAAGTGTAAGATTAGGAGTGTGTGCTGAAAAATAGGCAATCTGGAGAGGTAATATAAGATGATGAAAAGTTTTAATCTATAAGTTTTGCGGATGATATTATGACGAGTAATAAATTTTTTTCGAGTAATTAAATATGGATCGCCAACCTTCGTGAGGAGGGGGCGTGATAAGAAGAAGAAGTTTTTAATCAACCCTAGTATATTTATCACAAATTGTATCTAAGATTAATCTAATTAATTAAATATAAAACTAATCTTCAATCGATTGGTTTTAGTAATGAGAATGACATCTGGTTGGTATGCGAATCTATATCATAAATCGCTTTACACATCTATACTCAAGGAAGAATATCTATAAATATTCAAGCAGTCTTCCTGTATCTTATATCTATTTAAATCATTATAGCTATCGCGTTTAGCTATTTTAAGATTATTATTATTATTATATAAAATAGATTCGAGTAAAAGCAGTCACTGTAACGTAAACCAGCTCAAGAAATAAATCAGAGTAAATTTCATACGGGATTTAACATATTCTTACATTTTACGTCTATTTTCTAAACTTCGTGACTCTATTATTCTTTAGTTGCGAGTTTTATTTCTTAACGGTATATTTAAAAGTAGAAGGAATTTCTGTGGTCAACAAGTATCCAATCTATATGAAATAAATTTATTATAAATGCGAAAATTATTCCTATTACTTACTAAAATTTATAAATCGGGACTTTCATACGTCTTATACGAGGGGATGTAAGAAAGTAGTAGGGATTAAAGACTTAAAAAACAGGTTCCTTTGCATGTAGATAAAATGACAACTCGCAATAGGTAGTTAATACATGTCATAGACTTGCACTCTGAAATTACAATGATCTAGGACAGCATTTGCCTACCAGTGGGACACGCCTCCCTTGGGAGGCATAGTGACAACATATGGGGAGAGGGTGGGAGCAAAAATCTTGCACTGGTGCAAGGTTTTTTTATCCTAGGAATGCAAAAAAAAATATTTTGTAAGATGGCACCAAGATGCCAATCACTTCAACTTTGGCATCCAATCCGAAGCCGTTCATATTTACATTTCTTTAAAGTACATTATCCATCTTAATCGTTTTATGACAATAATAGTTGTAGAACTTTTACAGTTCGAACTCCAATGTGGTAGTTCAATGGATATACCTAATTTTTAGGGCTCAATGTTTCTTTCACTGCTATGTTTTTTTTACATTTTTTGTATCTTTATGCCTGGATGTGTTTTTATAAGCTCAAAGATTTGTTGCCGTCGTTTGTATGCTAGGACAGTTAGTTCTGTTGCTTTGAGAGCTTCCGAATGTACCAGGTCGCATCCAACTCTCTTCGCAGCATTTCGTTTTGTGTAATTGCGCGGCGTCTCTTTGCTTGTTCGGATCCGTTGATCCACAGTTCGCATTCGTACATCAGTTGTAGCCTGAATATGCAATTCATGATTGTTGCTGTAAATCGGATGGGCACTTCGGAGTCAAACTTGAAAACTGGGCATAGCTTGTTAGCTGTGCTTCTTCCCAGTGCTTCGTGACGTTTTATGTGCCCAGTCTAAGTTTCCGTCGAAGGTGCATCCGAAATCAGTTGCTGATAGTCTTGGTTTGGTTTTGCTGTTTTCAAACTTAAAAGACACTTCATTGATTTTTCTTTAAAAATGCCATGAACAACATAAAAATGATGACTTTAATATAAAGACTGAAATTGTTGCATATTGCACAAATGATGTAAACATATTAATTGCGGCATGTCTAAAGTTTAGACAAAGGTTTTTAAAATGAATGTCCTTTTACAGAAGCGTACATGATTGTTTCTGCGTGTAATGAAGTATATAGATGATATTACTTAAAGCCAGACATAGATATAATACCACCAAATGGGTGTCGGTGGCTATACAATCAATCAAAAGTTGCAATTAAGTGGCTCATTTACGAGGAAAATAATAGAAATACAATAATTCACCATGCATCGAAAGGGGAGGAAATAAAACGTACGAGTTGATGGTTATTGTAAAGAGACGAATCAAATATTTCAAATTATGGGTTGTTTCTATCATAGATGCATTCAATGCTATAGTATAAACAGAAACAAATCTGTTGATTTCTGTTTTCGTTGTTTAATCAGAATTTTCCATATTTTGCAGAACTGAGCAATGACTTCCAGACTTTTCTCCAATCTTTTTCTACCCACTATCAGATTTCTATTGAATGATATAACAATCTTGTCATTCGCAAATTGTAAAACTTTTGTTTGTTTGATGTTTTGAAGATCTCGCATGTGGCTGATATAAATATGAAATACAATCGGTGATAGCGGCAACCCTTGCGGATGCCCTTTTTTTTTTGCTGTCTTAGTGAGGATGTTACTTTTCAAATTTGACGTAACACAGAAGTAGTATTATCTCACTGCCGCAATGAGAAAATACACTATAACTTACGCTACAAAAGTTACTCTCACCGTTCGAATTCAGCAAATACACATAGCGTTGGTCTGTCAGACTGCATGTTATTAGAGGAAGGTTAAATGGGAATTTCATCCTCTCAATATCATTGACGCTTTTTAAGCATTTGTATATTCCACTCGTATATATAATATACTAATATGCATCAAGCTATAGTTATATGAAAACTTGGTCCTGTAGAAAAGAATATTAAGGATCATTTTAGCGAATCGTTCAGGAATAATTGTCGACAATAAGCGCAGATCGTGGTATGAAGATGGTACGATATATGAGGAGGTTGAGCAAAAAATAAGCATGGATAATGGAAGATATGACACATTCACACTTATGGGAGACTGGATTGTAAGAATAGGTGAAGAAGGTGAAGAAGGAGGTAAGTTATTACGAATGGATGGAGAATAGATTGAGAGGAGATGGTAAATAAGGAAAGATTACATTTTTTTAGAGTGGAAGGTTTAATTGCGGGAAATAGGTATATGAGTGGTGATTGAAATTAGCATACAGAGGATATGGAAAGTAGAATCAGTCATAGATTATCTGTTAGTAGATGAATATGGACTAAAGCGTATGGAATGGGTGACGATAGTATCAAACCATTTTTAGGTAAAGACAAAGACATGGTAGAGATTTGTTAGAGAGAATGTAAATGAGAGAGGCGAAATGGGTATGAGGAATGAAAATTGTTTTGGGTGGGGTGAAAACGAAAAGTTGAGGATAAAGAGTAAACTGGAGGAGATAAATTAAGAAGGAATAAAACGTATAGAAGAGATAGTGTGTATAATGAAAGATAGAGAGATTCTGTGAAGAGAGATTTGGAGATTCTCTGAAAATGAGATATTTTTGTTATCGATGTATGTATAAAGAGTATACGGTTCGGAAGTATGAGCTGTGAGAGAAAGCGCAGAAACTAAAAGAGTGCTGGTTCGATGTATAAAAAGAATCTTTGGTATAGAAATTGTTTTAAATGAGTGTGTGTTAAGAAAATGGTAATGTATGAATGGAAGTTAATGAAGGATGAAGAGGAGAGAGTCGTAAGAAGTGTAGATGAGGATTGTATGGATGAATCTAAAAGGGATGTGAGTAAGAATGAATGGGATAGAGTAGGAAAAAAGTTTAGTAACGGTTTAGGTGGTCGATGGTGTTTGGGGAAAAGAAGACGAATGAAGAGCTATGGATGACTGAAGAGATGGAGCAAAGAATGAAACACATTGAGAAACAGGAACTAGAAGCGAGTATAAGAGCTAACAGATTTAGCAAAAGATATATGTATATAAGAGTGGAAGAAGGAATGACTGGATATTTATTGTCTATGTTGAGTATGGAGGATAAGAGATTCATTCGTAAGTTTAGATTTGGGAGCGTAGAGCGGAAATACACTACTGGTGAAGATATGGATGGATAAAGGAAACAAAGGTTGGGAGCATTGGGTCAGTGGATGCGTTGAAGTGGTTGAAAAGGCAACGGATTGGGAATAATGTTTTGGGGAAGACGGGAACGGACTGGCAGTGATGAAGAAAGTATATATGTTACTAAAAGAATAACGTGTAATGGAGAGGTAGAGAATCCAATAAGAACACATACTAGTTTGTGAATTAGGCCTTTTTGAGCATTTGTCTGTGGCTTTTCAAAATTGAAAATAAAATTAATGTGGCGTTCCATAGTAAAAATACTCCTTGTTCCTTATTCAATTCTATTCTTAAAAAAAAATGCAAATAAAAAAATCATTTAAATAAGATTGCAAGTGTTTTTTTATCATTACAGTCGCCTGCAATGTAGCTCATCAGCAGTAACAGCAAGTCATTCCATAAAAACAACCTGATTCAGCACAAGTTTCTTCAAGACTTGTTATAACGAAATAAAATAATTAAACAAAAATGTTTAGTTATACAAAACGTAATTGCCAACTATAAACTAGGATCCTGCCGAGAATTTAAATGCAAAACTAATGCAAGATTATATAGTGACTAAACCTTCATGTGCTAGCACACTATACTTGCTACACGTGAGTATGTACATGAAATGATCAGATTTTATGGCAAGTCGCTACGCTTGCTAAGCAAAAATCGTTTTCTGTGAATGTATAAACATATCATTTTATGCAAATGCACGGCTTGAACACATCTGTTGCATTCTTTTTTATACCTCTGTCTCACTCTTATAGCTCTGCAGTCCATAAACAAATGTCCATTATATATGGATGCATATAATTTTTGTCAAGGAAATAAAGATTATGAGCAATTTTGGTAGAATCTGTATAAAGGATTTGGTTGTTGTTAATCATCCTCCAAGAAGTCCGAAGAACTTACCTCAATTTTTTTTGTGGGCATCCTTGAACATGTTTGAAAAAAAGACTTATGGTGGATCCATTTTATGCAAAACTCAAGCAAGCATACGAGTGACGTAAAACATTTTAACTCTTGAAGCCGGGCTCACGAGACTGTCACGCGCGTGTCAAATTATATGTATAGGCGGATTGACGTGATAGTCACGCAGAGCGCAGTTCTTGATTTAAAACATGATAACTCTGCCATGGCTTGGTGTTTGTTTATACAACTTGGTACGTGTTATCACGACGCTTCGTTCTTAGCCTTGTATCATAATCCTGTGTATTATAGTCCATAGTCCTGTATAGCCCTTCATATCCTGCGTATCATAGTCATAGTCCTGTATATCATGGTGTTCGTATTATAGTCCTCGCCTTGAGTATCACGGACTTCGTTCTTCTCCTTCAGTCAACTATTAGGTAGATAATAAACTGTTCCAGTATTTTTTCCGAAAGGCTTATGTTTGGCCTGTAACTCCGGAAAGTCTAGTTTAATTTGGCATAATAATTTTGGAGCTAAAGTTTTTTATTTTCAGTACTGTAATTCAACTGTTGCTTTACCATCTAAATTACAGTCAGTAGGGTAGCGTTTTGAAAGTTTAAAGACCAGATTGAAGTTCAGTCCAGAAGTGTAAAGTTTTGACTATTTTAGAGTTAGTGAAAATATCCAACGGAAAACATCCAAACTGTGGAAGAACAATTCACCACAATAACGCATCCTCCAAGATGTTTTTGATCAACCTCCATATACACCTGATACGACCCCGCCCAATTTTTCCTAATTCCAAAACTAAACTTGTGACTTCACGGATAGAAATATACAAGAGCTAAATAAATCATAATATATTAAATGAACAAAAAATTGTAAATTCAATAGCATTCTAGCACCTCTAAAACTACTGCACAAGACTACCAATTTAAATCCGATAACAGTGGCATCAACGAAAATAGCGCCATCAACGACAACAGTGCCATCAAACAGAACATAACCTGAAATAGTCTTTCTAAATCAAACTTTTGACAATGGGCGGTTGTCCGAAACCGGTAAGTGATATAATGTTTTCGACGTATAAAAATCAAAAAAAGAATATATA
>WYDF02314496.1:0-14780 GCA_009867245.2 Adranes taylori
AAAGTAGAATTTAAATCTCCTTAAGTGCATAATTTAGCTATATCACAATAGCTTATATATGTTCGCATCGAATAAATGCCATTATTCTAATTTGTCTGTACGTAATTTTACATGCAAAATTGAAAAATGTTACTCAATCATACGACAAGATCTTGTTACGCCGTTTCGCGGTCTCATCAGGCATGAATGTGTACCTATTTCAATTCAATTTGACTGCCGTGTCTCTGTCTTTTGAGTCTTCTATAGTCTCTAAAAAGCATGTATATTTGTCATTGTACCGTTAGTAGACGGTTAGCATAGCAAGAACAATGGCTTGTATACATTTTGTATACTTATACATTATTTAACTGGTACATCCGACCAGCTTGCCATCAAATGCAAATATTGGAATTTTTGCTATCATAACCGTCTCCTAACGGTACAATGACAAATATACCCACTTTTTAGCGACTATATAGACTCAAAAGATTGAGAAAAAACATGAGATACTGTAAGATTAAAATACACAACAATAGAAAATATATGATTGATTGTTTTTTATTCTATTTTCTTTTCAGTTCCATTAATATTTGCCACTAATTATATTGAACTCAAAATAACAAAAGTTAAACAATTTTAGGAAATCTGGTCAGGTATTGATAATTTATACGAATGACAAATTTAAATTCATAATATTCATAAAAGAATCATATCTACATAATTAAATAAAAAACTAACCGTTGCAACATTAAATGGTGTAAAAAGTTTAATTAAATTATCTTGTCTCTCCTGTGGAAAATAACTACAAAATAAAACTCTAACTAGCAAAATGAGTTATTCATATGCCAGATATGCATATATGGTCCGTTGGTAATTCCAACTTAATGGGGTGCTTCAGACATTCTCTCGTACGGAAGGATCGTTCATGGAACAGAAGGACAGAATAATTGTAAATATACACTAAGGCTTCACGCCTCTCATTTACGGTATATGGAATGTTAAATATTTGTAAGCAGATTCTTTGTATTATTTATGCAATTTTTTATCAGTTATATATTCAGAAGCTACAAAAATTCATGGACGGGTCCGAAACCCCATACTTCATGCACTGGAATTCAGCTTTGATATACATTACATAATGTAAAATGAGCATTTTGATTCAAGCTTAAATTACTCTGAGCTATAAGCATTCGTGTTTTTAACTTCGCTCAATCGGTTAAGCATTAAACGCTCTTTCAAAAACTTTTAAAAACACAAAAATTTGATACAAAAGCTTACTGGAACTGTTTTTGAAAATATGGGGCTCAAAGTCTGTATAAAAATAACACCCTGTATATACGATAAATTTTAACTTTAGAAAAAATATTTTGAATATATTTGATAGTCCTACCTTTTATGGTTTCCGAGATTAATCCGAAAGTTCTAAACGTGCAACGTCATTTGTTATTTCGAAAATTGTAATGCAAAGATATTTTAATAATTATTTGAAAACTTCGGGCAAGGTGGACACGTGTTTCTAGCATAGGTTCAGTTTGAAAGTTTGCATGCATTACGATGTTATATTTTGAATTATTCGCTGTATACAGATATGGTATAATATATTGTATCAGATATGTGTTACGCATTTTGAACACCTTTTACAAATGGAGATTAACCATTAATATATGTAAATGAAGCAAGGGACTTTAACAATCAAATTTCACCTAGTATAATACTTGCATTGTGGTTTTTTTATGTGAAGCGTCGGACCATCATAAATTTGGCCCAAGATGCCTCTACAGTGATGTTAATAGAAAAGGGGACTTTAACAATCAAAGCCCAAACCCTTAACACATGTGGCTCATCCCCAGTATTAGAGTACGTACTAACATGATATATGAAGATATGTAAACAGTATTTATTTTTTCGCATTAAGAATAATTTTTAAGTAAGTAGGTGTTATTTCGAAAATTGTAATGACAAGGGTATTTTAATAATTATTTGTAAAAATTTGGGCAAGGTGGACACGTGTTTCTAGCATACGTTCATAGGTTTATAGCTGTTATCAACACGTTTTCTTATTCCAAATATAGGCGTAAGCTGTCATTGCATCTAACTATGAATCCGACAAATATCGATTGCACTATGAGTGCCCGTACAAATAATTATGAGAACTTCTAATTTAAACATTGATGTAGTTTGTATTCATTACGATGTTATATTTTGAATTATTCGCTCTATACAGATATGGTATAATAAACTGTATCAGATATGTGTTACGCATTTGGACGACTTAACACCTTTTACAAATGGAGATGAACCATTAATATATGTAAATGAAGCAAGGGAGTTTAACAATCAAAGTGCACCCAGTATAATACTTGCATTGGGGTTTTGTCTGTGAAGCATCGGACCATCCTAAGTTTGGTCAAAGATGCCTCTACAGTGATCTGAATAGAAAAGGGGACTTTAACAATCAAAGTTTAAACCCTTAACACATGTGGCTCATCTCCAGTATTAGAGTACGTACTAACATGATATATGCAGATATGTGAACAGTTTTTACTTTTTCGCAGTAAGAAGAATTTTTAAGTAAGTAGGTGTTATTTCGAAAATTCTAATGAAAAGGTATTTTAATAATTATTTGTAAAAATTCGGGCAAGGTGGACACGTGTTTCTAGCATAGGATTATAGCTGTTATCATCAATACCTTTTCTTATCCTAATATAGGCGTAAAGTCTCATTGCATCGGACTATGAATCCGACACTTATCCATTACGGTATGAGTGCTCGTACAAACAATTATGAGAACTTTTAATTTAAACATTGATTGTATGTAAGTTTGAATGCATTACGATGTTATATTTTGAATTATTCGCTGTATACACATGTGCTATAATATATTGTATCAGATATGTTTTATGCATTTGGAGGACTTAACACCTTTTACAAATTGAGATGAACTATTAATGTATGATAATGAAGCAAGGGACAATCAAAGTTCATCTAGTATAATACTTGTATTGTGGTTTTCTTCTATGAAGAATCGGACCATCCTAAGTTTGGCAAAAGGTGCCTCTACAGTGATCTTAATAGAAAAGGGGACTTTAACAATTAAAGTGCAAATCCTTAACACATGTGTCTCATCTCCGGTATTAGAGTACATACTAACACGATATATGAAGATCTGTAAACAGTATTTACTTTTTCGCAGTAAGAAGAATTTTTAAATATGTAGGTGTTATTTCGAAAATTGTAATGAAAAGGTATTTAATAATTATTTGTAAAAATTGGAGCAAGGTGGATACGTGTTTCTAGCATAGGATTATAGCTGTTATCATCAATACCTTTTCTTATCCTAATATAGGCGTAAGGTCTCATTGCATTGGACTATGAATCCGACACTTTACCATTACGCTATGAGTGCCCGTACAAACAATCATGAAAACTTTTAATTTAAACATTGATTCTATGTAAGTTTGCATGCATTACGATGTTACATTTTGAATTATTCACTTTATACGGATATGGTATAATATATTGTATCAGTTATGTGTTAAGCATTTGGACGAACTAACAGCTTTTACAAATTGAGATGAACCATTAATGTGTGCCAATGAAACAAGGGCCTTTAACAATCCAAGCTCACCTCGTATAATACTTGCACTGGGGTTTTTTTTCTATGAAGCATCGGACCACCCTAAAAATGGCCAAGGTTGCCTCTACAGTGATCTTAATAGAATATGGAATTTTAACAACCAAAGTTCAAACCCTTAACGCATGTGGCTCATCTCCAGTATTAGAGTACGTACTAACATGATATATGAAGATCTGTAAACACTATTTACTTTTTGGGAGTAAGAAGAATTATTTAAAATATAACATCTTAATGTATGCAAATTTACATACAATCAATGTTTGAATTAGAAGCTTTCATAATTGTTTGTACGGGCACTCATAGCGTAATGGTTAAGTGTTGGATTCATTGTCCGATGTAATGAGACCTTACGCCTATATTTGGAATAAGAAAAGGTGTTAATAACAGCTATAAACCTATGCTAGAAACACGTGTCCACCTTACCCCAATTTATACAAATAATTATTAAAACACCTTTTCATTACAATTTTCGAAAAAACACCATTCTGAATCTTGAAATTTAGTAGTTATTTATAAATGTTTTAATTGTTAAATTAATTTGAATCATTGACTTCATCCAGTCTCAATGCATTTCGAATAAAGTATAGTATTTTTAAAAATATATAAAAAATTAATTAATTTGGATAGTTAGCTGATTGTTGTATGAAAGTAACATATAATAAGTTCAGTAATAAAAGTAGGGTAATAGTATTGTTATTAAGAAATGAATGACGATCCTGATGATAACATTATGTTACCCGAAGTTAGCAAAAAATGATTTGATGTATGCCAGAAAATGTCATCCTACACAGAAATTGACGATTACGTGCCAACAGAAAATCCTGAAATTCTGTACTTGAATGTATTCGAGAACACAAGAAAGATATGAACGAAAATTAAGATGAAGAAGTTATACCTAACTCCGAAAAAACAACAACTATTAAAGATATTAGTGAGGCGTACAAACAGTTAGGGTATTTAATCATTACATGTTGCGAATAAAATATGGAAATAAAATAGATATCATATTTTTCTAAAAAGTATGTATGAATTTCAATTCAAATCTTGGGGAAAAATAATATTTAAAATCTCTGTAGAGATAAAACATATTTTCATGAAGTATAAACAATATACATATATTATCTATGTAGGAACAATTTGAGATACCATCAAGATTATTTTAAAGATTTTTTCGAACAGTAAATGCAATTTCATATCAATATTTATTAGCTACAACCTTTAATTATAAAGGTTGTGGGTCGGAGTCTATGGGGATTGGTAGAACTTTGCGACCTGTATCCCATAAAATTTGTTCCATTGATTCAACTTTAATAAGAAGGAAAATATTGACAATTTCCAATTAAGGCTCTTTCGGGGATGCACCAAACAACGGACGTGTCTTTTAGGGTGAAGGGCAAATCGTAGTGCTGCGCGTTTGCCAGATTTGAAAGCTTTACTTCCACGTCCGTTCTCGGAGGTACATAAGGGTCCAATTCGATGGTAAGTTATTAACATCTGAAAACATCTATACTTACCTGAAGGGTAGGAAATTCATGTATTGACATTTAGCATCCTATATATAAATAGCATTTCTTTTGGTGCTATTTACATACAGGTTATTATTATAATATAAAATTTGTTTTCAAATTTATGAACATTTTGAATACCTAATACAATGACGTTTATCAATTTCAATTTGTTTTCATACAATCGGAATTGCGCTAATATATGAGACTCGTCCCAAGAATCAACCCCTAAACATTCACCAATATTTTAGTACATTCTACCAAATATGTAATCGCAATGTGCCAATGCGCCCTCTCAGCCAATGCGTTGTTTAGTACATTATATGTGCAAAGAACTTGAATGCTCTGCATGCTGTGTGGAAATGGGTCTGTGTGCTTTCTGCTGCATCCATTGCAAGAACGTATAATTAAATATTTTGTTTTACTTGCATGAAGTCTAAAACTATGCTAGTGCGTTCGCAGTAGAGACATTTTTCTCTTTATTATTATGTTAGATTTCAATAAACTATCGACAAAAGAGATGACGGGAAAAACAAATTTATAGAAAATAATTCATGGACTCGATATATTATATATTCCAGCGGAAACACGTTCTTTTCAAATAACATCGCGGTACATCTCATTCAAAATGACACATCACTAGCAACTATGACTAGCAACTAAGCACGTTGTAGGTGCTAAAATATGTGAAGAGGTCCACAAATATATATCTTAAATTTCTAAATTAAATATTTTAATCCATGGAAAAGACATGTTTCATTATATTGGGAAAATATAGAAAATTTCGTTTCCATCAGCATTTTTTATCAAAAAAATAAATTTCTTAAAGAAACAGGAATTTTGTAATATGAAATGTCATAATTTATCAGTTAGTAGATAATAAACGCTTTAAATTTAAAAAATGTTTATTTTTATTTAATTCAAATTTCACTGCTCTTTCACGGGTTTCTTTTATTAATGCATACTGCATGTTTTTAAATCTGTTTTTAATTTTACTGCAACTTAATTATTCCGAAAGACGTTCACAGAAATATTTAAAACGTTGCGTACTTACAGAAGCATTAAGAAAACCGTTTGATTTTATTCCGATGTTTCTGCTTTACCCAGAGTTGACATATTCAAAATATCTCTAGCGCGGCTTGAGTTTTTTCTGCTATTAATAGAATAGTCAAAGATTACCATAATAATATTGATTTAAATTAAATTAAATATTAAATTGTTTACATCATCAAAATGCAGAACAGTTTCTATTTTCAGACTTGCCTTCAAATTTGTTGAATAGTGTTGGAGGCTTCAGGACAAAGTTATGTTTTGTTACTAGTTTAGAACCCAGCTAAGATGAATTAAGTGGACTTCATGATGACACAGCCTAATTTACTAAGTTGACATGTGCCATCAACAGTATGATTTCATGAGCGTACGTTTAGAGTTGGACAAACATGAAAATGTCATACGATATTCGCATAAAGAGACTCAGATATGCAATTCCATGTTAGCTAATTTCAGTTAAAATTTTATTTAATTGAATATTAAAAACCAAAAGAAAATTAGACACAAACTTTACATGCAAAATACATATGGTTTAAGTTTTGTTAAACTTAGAAATTTATTCGCAACGTAATATTTAGTAAATAAAGTTATAATTTTCACAGATTTACATCAATTTAAATTTTAATGTTACCTTCAAGTAAGACTGCAAACTGATAGGTTTGAAACCACATCAAAGATATAACCTACCATCAAAGACATAATTTGTTGGTTATAGAATTGTAAAAAAAATAGTAATTTATCTTATAAGTTTGGAAACTTATTGTAATTTGTAATTGATCAAAGTAGTAGTTTAGGGGATCAATCCTTTTTATCAAAATAATGTACGGTTCATTTCTTTGGTAATAAATAAACATTGTGAAAAGCATAGTTGCTAATTTGTATTTAGCAAAATTGTGATAAATATTTTTTATTTTCATACATTTCAAAATAAGCGAAACAGATGAGATTAATTCAGGGAGATTCTAGTGTGACAGCGTTATTAGCGAATTTGTGTACGACATGGCATTTTACTCCGCCGGCAATACCCTACTTTGGTGGGCTATGCGCTTCCCATAACTCCATGAAATAAATCCATGAACTATCACTTCAGGAGAATAATTGGTACAATATCACGTACATTCAAAGAGATGACAACAATAGTGTGTCAAATTGAGGCATGTTTAAAATCACGCCCCGTATGTTCGCAATCCACTGATATTAATGACACAGCAGGTTTGACTCCAGGGTATGGCAGAACATTAGTGTCACCGCCAGATCCGGTAAACACTCCAATTAATACCAACATCACGCATCGGTGGAAATTGGTTGAGAAGCAAAAACAAAATTTCTGGCACGCATGGTCAAGAGCATATTTGGTACAACATCACTTACTTACCTGAGCAGACTACAGAATAGGTATAAATGGAAACAAGAAGAAGATAACGTAGGAGTTGGTTCAATAGTACTTACTAAAGACGTCAATATTTTCTCCAGCAACTGGCTTTTAGCAACAAAGTTCATAAAGCAGCAGATGCAAAAGTTAGAGTAGTCAGTCTCCAGAAAAGTGAGTATAAAGTGCAACAAACCAACGACTTAGATTAGAAGGAAATAAATGCCAATAGCATAAGTTGTACAAACCAGCGAAAAGTGCTTAAATCAAAAGATAAATACAAGGTACATACATACAAAAAAAATATAACTATGTTGTAACCAGTTTCTTCAAATTGGTTGCATTTAAAACGTAAGGTCAGAATATTGGTCAATTTTTGGGTCTAGGTTTTGCAAACGTAAGAGAATACAACTAGTTAATGAAGTTTAATTAATTACCTGCTATTAGAGTTTGCTTCTTTATAAATTTGCTTTGATTAATGTATATTGTCCATTTATTTGTTGCATTTAGAGACGTACGGTTTACATCGAAAAAGTTAAGTTTGTTTAATTACCAGTCACATTTCCCTATCTTCTAGAGCTTATGGGCTAGCAATAACTATAGTTTGAGTGTAGAAAAATAAAATCTTGAAGTAATCTTGTAGAAAGTATTTTAAAACAAAGTGTTTGGTTATATTTATTTATTTGTGGATTTATTTGTGTGCACTCCCACTCATTATTTTTACCTCCCACTCATACCGACCTAGCCACGGCAAACTATCTTCAGCTAGAGTAACTGTTGTCCCCAGGTTTGGGTAAATTTGTCGACCACCCTAGCGCTTAAACTGAGCCCGTTGGCTTGGTAGTACTTGCAAAAAACGGTAACTCGTTTCTATGTTGGAGTTTTCACCGCTAGAATGAAACCTAAGTAGGCGTTTTTTTTTGAAGTAATTGTTCGCGAGGTTTCAGGTGAATATCAGCCATGAACGTAGAATAAGGACCTGGTGCATCTGAGCTCGGGATGTTGGTGGCAGCGACGATATAAGCAGATAACAGTCTTCCCAATTTGTACCATGAGTGGAGTGATCCCTTAGCCAGCTCTCCGGACCATTGTTGAAACATTGGTTATCTTTTTAAATAACCTTATGTTTTGTGTTTGATTTAATTTAGCGCTTCACGCATTGTTTACTATTTGAAATTGAATTTTCCAGAGCTAATTGGGCCTTGTTAGGATTATCCTAGTATTTTGAATAAGTCATTAATTATATTAAGTAATGGGGGTAATAGTATTGTCAAAAGATTTCATTAAATTTGATTAAGTAAGGGGGGTCAACGGATATTGTCAACGGATTTCTTTAAATAATTTTACATAATGAAGGAAGAGGAGTTGTCAATTGTGCCGTGTACTTTTTGCATTTGCTACAATTAAATTGTTGGCACTTAGGGATTGTTGATAGCTAAACCGTCATGTAGGCCGAATAAGTTGTAATATCGTTTCAGATTTTTACAAATTAATTATTGATCCTTATAGTTCAGTGGACCTTAGGGGAGAAGGAGAATTTAAATTTATATTGTGTACTGTGTACAGTGTAAAACTCTCGGAAGTTTCCATGCTATTGTGTACCACCACTATTTTATACATGTAATCAAGACCAGACGCCTCATTCCACGGAAACACCTAAACATATTTCGTACGATGCATACTGTAGAAAATTAACAATTCAACTAAAAGAAAAAGTTAGCTATATCAATCATTTACAAGTTGTATTAAATGAAAACATATACAAACGATGTGTGTTAGGAAAATTTATGACTTCGGTATTTGGAGAAAATAACGAAGTTTATCATAACGCCAACGATCTGGATAAAAACCAATAACGTCTGATGGATTTAACATCAAGACAGTCCAAAATTATGACATCCAGCATAGCAGTTAGTAGTTAATGGCACGGAGCAAAGAATAGCGGACAAATTGTAACATTTTATAATTAAACTTAATAAAGGTTTGAGTACGATTAATAAAGTCCAGCGGTATAATAACATAGTACAAATGAATGAAGCAAACAGTTAGACGAGGAATGCTTATTTGATAGCAGACAGCATCATGAACGAGATATACAATCATTATCAAAGTTTAACAGCAGTTCAATTCATAGTAATATTTTCTCTATATTTTTAGTTTGACTGAGCATTCTACCGGGGCTCTGTAACTGTATCTTGTATTGGTTGTAATCCTACCATGTCGACGATAGTATGATCCTTCACCGTCTTCGATGGCCGATTCTCCCTCATCTTCCTTCTTTCACATCTTCGTTAACAAACGCTTCAGGCATTCTATCGCAATAAGCGTGCTGACGATGATGCCTAAAATGATCCAGATGTACCGTAACATGTTACTCTGGTTCTCCACTTGATGCCACATGATGTATTACACCGGCAACAATTTACAACAAAATACAGTCAGCTAACTGAGCGCCATCAGCTTAGTTTAAAACTGTAGAAGTCACTAATGTTCCCGGTGAAGTTATTAATGAAGAAACCAAGTTTCTAGTGTATCGGTATTTCAGTGCATTTCCTTTTCCAATGCGAATTTATTCGATGTAGTGCAAGTAACACCAGTTGTAATGGAGATTGATCCAAAAAAATTCGTATCAGCAATAAGGTACTAGAAGCTCATTACAACAGTCAACAATATTTCCAATTAACTAAATTAGAGTACCAGGAATGCGTGAATTTATCACAACCAACTTAAATATACAACCTAGAAATATTGCAGCGTATGAATGTTAACCCCAGTTGTACAATCGATGCAACTGGGGTTAACATTCATACGCTGCAATAGCGGCCACAACCAGTTCAATATCCCTCAAAGCGGTTTGAATTAAGGTCAACATTATGGAGCAAGTTATCTATTGCTAATAATAATAATAATAATAATAATTATAATAATAATAATTAACCTTTATTGGCATAATCAACTACAATTGGATAATAACACTAAAATTATAAAATAAAACTTTCTTCTTAAACCATTTAAACCATCACATTAAATTTACAAAATGAACATTATACAGAAAAAACGACAAAATCCACTCAAAAAACATTTATTCCCACTACTTTCTTTTTCTCACCCTTTTTTCTCCCTTACCTTTTTAATCCCTTCTTTTATTTTATTTTATTATTCTTTTTTTCCTTCGTCCCTAAACCTATTCCCTCAATCCCCTATCTTCATCTTTCCATTCAACATCACTTTCCCTTTAACTTTTACTACCTTTCTATCCCCTTTATCTTCTCCGTTATTTTTTCCATTATTTTCTTCCCTTTACCACTCTGTCCTAAACAACCCCTCCAATTCCTTGCTTCCTCACATTCCTCCTTCCACCATCCAATCAATTCGCACTCATTCGCCCAATGCTCCCACCTTTCCTCCATACCTCCACATATCCTACATTTTCTTTCGCTCTCTCTCATCCAATATCTATTCCCTCTCTCTATACTCCCACACCTGAACCTTGCTATCATCTTCTTTTCACTTCCATACTCATATTAGACTCTAGATATCTTGGCATCGGTCCTTCTACTTCTATTTCCTTATACCTTGCAATATATCTCGATCCTCTTATTTTCTTCCTTCTCTCCTGCATTTCCACATCCTTCATCTTTCTCTCTACTTCCATTCCGCATGCGCCTCCATTCATCATCCTATTATACCATTCTCCCATCGACCACCCACATCTCTCATACACTCCCTTTCGCTCCATCACCCATCTATTCCTTTTTTCTCCTCTCTCCACCTCCTCCAAAGCACTTATATATACCTTCCTCCGAATTCTTTCCGGATCTCCTAGCATCACCTTCCCCTCGTATTTTGCCAACTTCTTTACCCCTTTTACCCAGCACTTGTACCCATTAAGCTCCTGTAATACGATCTCCGCCTAGGTCGACCTATAAAATATTTTGCATGTTATTGAAAATTGTATACAGGGTGTACAAAAACGTGTAGTAGAATATTTTTTTAATTTGCTGGTCACCTAAAAATACCCTACTATGTGTTTTAGTTCAGCCTGTATACAATTTTCAATAACATGCAAAATATTTTATACGCGTAAAAGGTGAGGGTGTACTAGAATTACCAGGTCCAAAAACAGATCAAATATATTTTATTCTTTTAAGGTACAAGCAGTTAAAATTACCACAATTTTGGCATAAAACTAGCCATAACTTTTGAAACACCTGGTATAGACCTACCAAGTCATAGATTGAAAGGTATGAAAAATAGGTAGAATCAAATTATCAAATAAAAAGTATAGCATTCCATTTAAAAAAATGTATATTATGTTTACTCGAATGTCGTATCCTTTATTGTTCCCGAGCTATTTCACAAAGTTTGTTAAACTTCAAAGGTGGCAACATCGCTTCCTATACAATTTGGAAACATGTGACTTTCTTTATTCGACGCATAATAAGACGTACTCCTAGTTTGAATACGAAATTCGTGAACAAAAAAAATGGCTGCTGTCCGCCATGTTGGACTTATTAAAAAAATGAAAAAACATTCTGCGGACTCATAGTCTACACCTGTCCACCAAATTTCATCTAGATCGGTCCCGTAGGGAAGGAGCAATTCTTCAACATGCATCCGTACATACATACGTACATACATAATTACATACAAACACCGAAAAATGAAAACATGAATCCTATATCTTTCATATACCTATAGGTATTACATACCTATATGCTATATGAAAGATAAAAATGCATTTGCGACTCCACAGATACATCCATACATATCTAGCTATATATCTATTGTCTTTTATCTTATTGATATTATTGCAATTTCCTGCGTTTTATAACTTACAACAATGGCGATAATTATCAATGAAAATAACACATACAATTGAAAATACATTAAAATCAAGTTCTGCTCTTGTTTAGTTATTTTAGGTCGTATTCTAGATAAACGATATTCCCATCTGGTCAAGATTAGTTCAAGAACTTCTAAAATAGCCTATGGCATTTGAGGTGACACCATTTTCGTATGTACTCGACATTTGCCTATCTTTTTATACTTCTATTTATTACTTACTCAAAGATTTTATTTATTTAGCCAGAAACAGAGTTAATATTGTCGTATTAAAAATCTACAGTTTAATAGGATGGTTTGTATTTAATAAATAAATTTATAAACTTCACTTCAACTGATAAAACCAATTACTTTTTTGAATATCGTTGTATTGGCCCCGTAATATCTAATGTATAAAATTGTTGTAGACAGGTGACCAAAAATTGTCACCTGTTTGGTCACAATTTTTGGTCACCTGTCTACAACAATTTTATACATTTGATAAAACCAACACAACTATCAAAAGAGATCGTATAAAATAAATGAAACTTTATTTTTGTTGTTATTATAAATTAATCGATGCTGAAATTATGTAGGTTCAATATAACTCTCAAACACAACTCGACTTCTATTTCTTCTATTGAAGAAAACTTTAACACACATGCAATAACATTTCGCGCCAATTCGAAAGTAAATGTAATAACTATCCAGAAAATTCTAATTAGTACCTTCATACATTAGCTTTATACTTGAATATATATGAAAAAAATTAGTTCATAATGAATAAAATTAGTTTTATAGTTAAGGCTTTGCATACAGAATTAGAGACATTAAGCCGTTCAAACAAAAATTAATTTGTTTGAGATTTTCAAATGTCAATAAACTATTACTCACATCTGTGCTATCGACATTACAACATTAAAAAACTATCGCCATTCTTGATTCCGAATTTCTAATTAAAGACCTTGTCTTACTTACTTTTTGGTCGCCCGGCCCGCACGATCCCAACTAAGTTCGGTGTGCCTTCACTAGACTTCCCATAACTTATTCCTTCAAACCGGGACAAATTTAAGGATGTTCTGAAAACAAAAAATCGTCCATATTAAATGCAACGTTTAGTACTTTAGATGGGTGTCTACGATTTTTTTTTCTGGGTAGGAAGCAGAAAAATATCACAGATTGGGGAGGAGGATATTTTCGATTAAAAATATACATAAACTGAAGGAAAAATCACAAGACTACTTATTTTGGAGTTGTGACCGTCAAATTGTAAATCATATTTCGACATATTAGCAAATATGAAAAAATAAAAAATCCTAGAAAATTTTATAATACAATACAAAAATTCTTTTTCTAATATGCATATATTCGGCAATTTTAATCAAAAACTAGGACAAATTAACAAACTGGCCAGGATGCCTGGACTAGACCTTCAAATGGGGACTTTCCCGGTCAAACCGGGACGTCTCAGATTCCTAGACGAAATATTTTTCAATTACAATATTGTTTAGAATATATATAATTATCAAAATTTTATATGATTACAAATTCCGAAAACAAATTATTTTAAAACATGAGTGAATGAATAATGTAATTTAATTACATTCGAATTATTCTTAACCATTTCCCAGCACAAATTGAGCACATTATTTCAGCGAAAATAAAGCAATTAGATTTTATAATTATAAAATAATTACAATGTTGATGAAAAGCAAAATTATTTTAATGGAAAATTTGTTTCTTTGGTTCTCAGTTGTAACAAAATTAATTATGATTATCGAAATTTATTTTGTGTGTAAACCCAAAGGATCCTCCGAAGTGTTTATGTTAAGTGTGTATTGTTAAACAACACTTATTTTTATAGGTTTTATAATGTAATTATGTAACAGGTTACGGTGGAATTGCAAGGTGATAACCGTTTCATCCACCATTTTCTAAATTGCATATGCACAGCTTTATTACTTGTTAGTTTTCACAAACTTTATTAGACCATACAACATGCTATAACTGTTGCTATTGTTTACAAACTTAATTAGCCGATGTATCATTCTATAACTATGGTCATTGTTTACAAATTTTAATTACCGTGCTATAACTGTGATAATAGCATTTATAATAAAGCTTGTTACTTGTTACATGGCAGTTTTAGTTATATGCACATGCCTGTGTGTTCTATTCGTGTCGTATGACATTGGTGCTCAACCGGTAAGTGTATTGGAGCCCTAGTTGTCTCAATAACATCGTTTAGATTTGGTTACTGCTTGGCTGAGGTGTACCCGCGCTTGCCCGGAAAGACAACCTCATTGCATACAACTACACGATTGGATCCAAGTAGGAGAAGATTGTGGTACGTTTCAAAATATAGATTTGATTTTCCTTCTTACCTTTTAAAAAGTTTTGCTAGCGTTTTTAGATT
>WYDF02314507.1:0-28293 GCA_009867245.2 Adranes taylori
TTTTTCAAATGCTGGTGGTACTATAGTTTATGTGATTTCCTTATGGTGGTACGCGATAAACAAAAGGTTGAGAACCGTTGCTTTATATTGTCACGAAGACGAGCAAATCTATGCATGAATTAAAAGCTATCTTAAAAATATAAAATGCTAGAAATATCTTTAAAAAATATATCTTAGAAATGTAGCGAAAATAAATCCATCGTTTCTATAACACAAGTCTGATTGCAGCGGACGATCGATAATCAATGTATGACCGCATCATAACTTTCGGGATATTTAAGTAATATGTTCTTCAATGTTTTAATTTAAAATTAACCTGTTAAATATAGTTCATTTGCTTTTCTTATATGAAATTTTAAAATTAAATGTTAAATAGTAAAATAAATAATAAAAAATGAATTATTTATAAGGATAGAAATATTTGTTATTAAAATATAATTTACTTCAAGAAAGCAACAATGTTTTGAGTCATCAGAATTATTGCATTACGTCTCTGTGTGACCTATATTTCAAAAATCTTGAAAGAATAAATATCTCCATTGTGGCTAAGCATTGTCAATAATCCATAAATGTTAATGGCTTGTCATTTAAATTTTCTGACATCACACTTAATTTAAGGGCATATAATAAAATGTTTATTTTGCCAATTGGGCTGTGCTTCACGTCTTTCAATCTGCGCAAAGAGTCATGAACTAAGCTAGTTTAACAGATAGACGAGTTTTTTTTACCAGTATATATAAAAATATACTATCTCTAGCCCTCCTCCTTTCCACCAAAGTAGTAGAGATAGTAGGAAAATGTTTATCGGTAGGCAACTGATTCCTACTATTTACTACACTTAGTGCATAAGTTAGCCCCCACATTACTTCAATCTTTGATCCGCCACTGATACCTCGAGAATAAAAACGAAACAATCACAATACTTCCGTAGTCTGAATATACATGTGGTCCTTACAAAACTCTACATATACGGTCTCTCGAATACTTGTTTAAAAATACGAGTAAAATATAATTAATCAAAACAAGACTTCTTACCGTTTAAATGTTTGCTTTACATTTCGGCGTATTATATACGAACAGTAACTGGAAACTATTGAAAATCTTGATCTCACCATTCCGCACTATATGTTTACAGAAATGTCATGTCATTTTATGTGAAGACTGTTCTCGTTAAGCACCAGGACTTGTTTCCGCGAAGAGCTTGTAAAGATTACCATATTTTGAAGCTGTGTTTAGTAAAATGAGTCATACATGTTATCTTATACGAGGACTGTTTTAACCAGCACTTTTGCCGCGAAAGGCTTGAATCTACCAAAGTGGGCAGTCTGGGGTATAATATTTTGAAGTAAATTTTGCTTGACACTTTAGCATGTATCATGAGTCTTTAAAATATATAATAGAATTGGATTTATTAAAAGTTAACTATTTGTTACAAAATATAATCGAATTTATCTAACAGCGGCACTTCAGCGTTTCTGAAACCTACACAAGAAGTTAACAGTACGAAAATTATTGTACGCCTTTAAGAAGTTGCCGTGTTTACCAACAGACGTCAAGAGTCCACATACACATCCACACATCATGCATTTCAATTGTAAATTATAGATGGCGGCTAATTTAAGGTACATTATAATAACAGTACTTTCTTTTAGAAAGTTTTTTTAAGTGGTCACTTATTACACGAGATGGATGGATAGTTTTAATTAGGTCCTGATTAATATTTTATCCTACGTAACGTAACAGGGACCTATTACAGTGTAGATCGTCACAAATTTATTCATTTATAGGACGCAGCTGTTTCAAAATAATAGGTTCAGTATAAAATAATTATTAACAAAAACTTCAAGAAATAATTTGTTGTTTGTATAAAATTGACTATTCTCATATAAACTAAAGAATTCTAAAAACTTTTCTTAGTTTTAATCTTTCTGTTAATATGGTATAGTTTATCGACCATATATACGCTTGTAGAAACAGCTTTTCACTGGTTTATTCAACTTCAGTTATTAAACTCAATTATTAAACTTCAGGGATTTTTGCGGCCCGCCAGCAATAATCGCCGATGACCATTTAGAAGCAGTTTAAAGAACCTCAACTACAAAATTGACACCACAATTAAAAAAAAAGTTGAAAAATTATTCGTGAAGCGGTTTCATTCTTCCAATTAAATTGTTTTATTTTTTTGTAATATTTCTTTTTCGTGATAATAAATAGAGTGTATCTAAAAATGGTATTCTTGAATTTGGCCTTTCATCCAAAAAGACTTTGGTTAATCATCCCCCCAATTATTAATTCAAATTATACACCCCACTTCTCTTTTTCTCCAATCGATCCAATCGCCCTCATTCTTTCTAACCCTCAAACCGATCAATTATCTATTTCATTGCATCCTATTTACTTTCTTTTATTTATTTCATCAAAAATCCTTTTCATAATATGTGTCCCTTTCCCCTCTTTTCCCAAACAGATCGTCAAGTTTTCTCCCAATCACTCAATACCCTCGCACTCTTTCATCCAATAGTTCCATTTCTCCTCCTTACTTCCACAGATGAATTCAATTATTCTACACAGTATTTCTTCCTCCTTCATCCAGTACTTATAACACCCTTCTTCACTCCCACACCTGAACCTAGTTATTATTCCTTTTTTCCCCATACTTAATCCTGATGATAAATACCCAGCCATACTCTCCTCATCCATAATCCACCTGTACCTACTATTATACCTGCTTTCAACAATTTCACCATACCTCACTTCATCTCTCATCATTTCTCTTACCTCACCAACAACATATCTAAAAATCTTTTCTTCATCTTTTCCCACCATCTAAAACTCGACTATCCAATCCTCCTATTAACTGTTTTCCTATTCCCAATCCATTCATTTACTCCCCCCGCCTCCTCTATCCTTCAGCATCCCCTACATATAAACTTCCTTTACCAGCCTAATCCCTTCATCTTTCCATACTTTGTCCTCAAAATTCACATTTTACTCACTCCACTTATCCAACACTTATATATTCCTACCTCTTGCATAACTATTTCATTCTTAGTACTCCTATCCATACCTAGCATCCCCCTCACACATTCAACTTGCACCCCCTCTTTTTTTTCTACCGCTCACACCTCAACTCCGTACAACAATATACTATTCACACATGCATCCATAATCTTTAATCTCATTCTCACCGACTCTCCAAATTTCCTCTCCCATACAATCCGGAGGTGATATAAAGCCTCATCCTCCCATACAGAGGATGATGCTCTATATCACCACCTTGTCTTCTTTGTTACCATTTCCACATGCACCTCGCTTGAACCATTTTCTGACAACATTAAAATTATAGTAAATATGATCTATAGTTTAATTTCAATTAATATTGTTAGTTTAATGGTTTTTTTAAATATTGTAAACAACTATTCAAATTAATTTTTCTATAATAAAACTTTTATACATATACTTTATTAAACTATCTCTTATATTAAAATGTTATTATGTTATTATCTCTTATATATAATGTAATTATTTTAATGTTATATAATGTAGTAACTACATTATATAACAAAAGCAAACTACATTGTAGTTTACTTTTGCTTTGGCAATTCTACAAAATATCGGGTTCGGATAAGATTTGCAGTAATAAAAAGTGTACCAAGCTGTCGGCGGCCGACTCACTTACTGCTATAGTATATCAATGGGACCGCTCCTTCTATTATATTCTGTGTTCGTTGTTAATATTTCATCCTACGTAACAGGTTCTTACTTATTGGACCTGTTACAGCATAGATCTGTCACAAATTTAATCATTTGTAAGACGCAACTGTTCCAAAATAATAGGTCAGGTAGAACATAATTATTAACAAAAACATGGTAGAGTTTATCGATCAGATACGCTTTCAGAAATAACTTTTTACTGTTTTATTGAAGCCATAACGTTATCGATCGTTATTAAACTTCAGGCACGGGCCAACCGCGACTAGCTGCGGATTTTACAAGCAGTATTAAGACTCTGAACTACAAAATTGAAAAATGTTAAAAATGTGAAACAGTTTCATTCCTCCAATTAAATTGTTGTAATTTTTTGTAATATTTCTTTTTCGTGGTAATAAATAAAATATATCTAAAATTCTATTTTAATTGTGGCCTGCTTCTTGAATTTGGCCCATCATCCGAAAAGTTTGCCCCCGCCCCGCCCCCAATTAGGATGTTAATACTATTATTACTAAATGCCAAATATATGAAGTTAATACCGTACGTACCGGCTCTTTATATAGTATACGACAGAAATATTACGTTTTAGCTTCATTGACATAACGCTATGAAGCATGCTTCAAGGAAATTACATATAATTAAACGTCAATATTTTTTAAAAGTGCTGTCATTCTAGCTGAATATAAATATTCAGATCATTTGCCTGTAGATGTAAATTCCAATGCATATGTTTACATATAATGTTTCTTGATTAAGATCTTATCATGCAAATACTATTTACTTGTTTAAAAATACGAGTAAATTATAATTAATTAAAACAAGACTCTTATTACTTGCCGTTTACTTTGAATAACTGCATATGTGTTTTAGATTCAGGCATATTTGACAAACGAGAAACAATTAGTTGTAAATTGTAGAAAATCTAAAGGACTGGTTTAGAGTAATGAGTCTTACCCGGTTCTTGGCTGCTCTGCACGACTTTTTTTCGACGGTCATACAACCTACAGAATATTTTAAAACAAATAGTGTTTAACAGAAATAGGGTTCGCTTTCAGAAAGATTCTTTTTACAAGTAGACAAGTTAACATTCCGATTGATTCAAACCCTAACGTTTTAAAAAGTTGCCGTCTTTAATAAGAGATGGCAGTACGTAATAGAGAGTACGTGCCAAAAATTAAACATCGCATCAAATTAAAAATAATTGTTTCAGCACTCAACCAACAATATACAGTTTGGGCAAGGGCAACATTTAGGTAGTAGATTATAATAGACAGTAGACATATAACCTCTAAATTAATTTATTTTTCGTCTATTTAAAATATTTAATTATACTCTTTAAGATGTTTTATCGGTAAAAATTAAGATCAAAGACTAAAAGAATTATAAGGTAATGAACAATTCTCACATTCAACAAAAGGCTTAATTTTATAGCATTTTTATTGCACAAGCAACAAGATAAGATTCATTATTGTAAATTATAACTCACTCATTATAACTTTAAGGAAAAGCTCCTGGTTTGATTTGGATTTATGGACATGATCAAAAATAGAAATTTTTTTGTCTATACCTAGCTCTTAGTATACAAATTAAAACTGTTAAGTATTATCTTGCACAATCTTTTAGTTTAGGATATATAGCCTCTCAAATTGTCTTAACATACCGAAAATGAAGCTTTCACAAAACGCTTTAAAAAGGATATTACTCACCAATAATACCTAATACCATACCTGTAATGTATACACATTTGTTATAAAACATTAAACTGTACTAAATAATGTTTTTTCCGTTGTTGATCGAATTTAGGCAACACACGAAACGAGGTCGGTAATTATAGGAGGAATATAACTATAATTTATCATGCACATCTATAGGGGTAGATGTACAACTTCGGTCCAGTGTGTGCGGGTTGGCACGCACTGTAAAGATCTCTTAATGATGTAAATCAATAAAGGTTGGTAAGGACGGAATTATCTGCTACCCTATCTATCAGCGTCGACGGCAGAGGCTCGACTTTAACACATGGTCGGTGATAAGCCGATCCGCCAGAAATAGGCCGACTGGAAATAATCATTACAATAACAAGCAGTTAACAGCTACTGAATAACAGGCCGTCTTAGAATTGTTTACAATTTATTTGACAGTTACAGTTCTTTATTAAATAAACTATGAAAAAACATTATTTGTTACAGCTTAAAGTTATATAACAAATGTTTAAACATTACAGGTATAGGATTAAACATTTTTGGTGAGAAATATCCTTTTTAAAGCGTTTTATGAATGATTTCTTTACGGCATAAGACAATCTAAGAGGCTATATCTCCTAACCTAGAAGATTGTATAAGATAATACGATAAACAATTTAAATTTGTATACTGAGAGCTGCGTAAAGGAGAAAAATTAAATTTTTTTAATAATGTGTATAAATCCAAATCAAGCCAAAATACGTAACAATTTTAATTTATACACTAACTACTAAAAGCGACGTAAAGGCGAAAGAATTTAAAATTGCATATAACACTCCTACTTCTGGTATCGAAAATCGTTGTTGACAACTTGTTCTTCACACAGTGGCGTATTTAGCTTTTCATTTCAGGAAAGGGTAAAATTTGTCTGTAAAATATTACATTTGATAAAATTGTACCACTTTTTGATAACAAAATTTTCCTGACCAGAGAGCAGATTTCATTTCGAGGGGCAAACAGATAAATCTAACATTTCGGGAGACGCTAAGCCCCCTAGCATAACATAATAACTGTTAACCGGTGCTGATAACAAATATTTTTTATTTTCAGTATCCAAACCATTACCTGCCACTTTATCCGACTACAATATTCAGTCATCATCTAATGTTACATTAGATGTCTCAGCCGCCGTACGCTTGGGAACATCACCATCATGCTCAGCCACTTCAGCAGGCACAAGTTCATCTCTTGCGTCTGCTATGTCAACCAGTATGCTGGCGTTAAATTGTTTGAATACGGGACGAACAAATTTTACCAATAAACAGCTCACAGAGTTGGAGAAGGAATTTCATTTCAATAAATATTTAACGAGAGCTAGAAGAATTGAAATTGCATCTGCTTTACAATTAAATGAAACGCAAGTAAGAGTTTTTGTATATTTATTATTCTTGTTTTTGTCAGAGGTAGGAAGAAAATAAAAGAAGAAATACTGGAAATACAAGAAGTAGGTATATATGAAAATGGAAAGTGGAAAGTAAATCAAAGAATTTAGAGCAGAAAACCACGAAACTTTTAATTCATATATCGGCAAATCGAATGACGAGTATCCTGACGAACGATAAAATTACATATAAAACGCCAAGATCATGGAATCAATACTTCTGTCGAAGGTATGTCAGGTCCAGAAATTACAACATGCAAAGTTAAAATGGCAATTAAAGATTAAAAACAATCAGATTAACACTGAACTCTTCAAGCTTCTTCTACTGATAAACTGTTCAAGGTTTTTCATGATGATCAAATAAAATTATTGACTAAACTACTCAATAAAATCTAAGAAACTAAACAATTACCACACTAATGATTCTCCCAACATATATCGCGCTTCCAAAAAAAGAAAGATACCAAAAAGTTGATAATCATAGAATAATAGTGACTTTGACTAGTAATGCATTGAAAAGTCTGTTTTTTATTATTCAGACGCGTAAATACGAAAAGTTAGAACTGGATATGACTGATAATCAGTTTGATTACATAGATGGCTTTAGTAGGCGTGACGCATTCTTCGGTATTTAGATGTAAACTGGTACGTGTTTGTATATTTTATAGTTTTTGGAAAAGCACGCACTGAAGAAACTCAGCTTTTAGAAAAGAAAATTTGCAACAGGGTTGTTAGATTGTACGTATAACAACGTAAGACTGCTTTATTCAGTAGACCAATAGATACTCAACGTCCATAAAAGATAAGAACTATAGTAAAAACCACGAGAGTTCATGATTCTTTGAACAAGTTAAAAGGCGTTAAGCACAGCCTAACTGGCAATAAACATTTTATTACATGCCCCCAAATTATCTCGTTCTTCGGAATACGACCACACTATTCGATACTGGTACGTACATACTGTCCCTTTCCTTGTTTTTTTTTTTGTAAAATGCTATTCTTGCTTATAAATGGTTAAGCGTTTTATGTGCATCTGTGAGAATGGGAAAAGGCGTCTCTTCGCGAAATGAACCGAATATTGAGCGATGTTCTCTCCTGGTTTTTAGTATACAAGAAGATATGTTTCATATAGTTATATGTAGATAGAATGCAGGGTGTAGTCGCATTGTACGAATCCAACATGCGCATTAGTCTGCGATGCAGTTTAAAATATTTGTACAATGTTGCCATTTTCTGCAATATTTTTAAACGCATATTTACTATACTCTTTGGATGATTAGCGTCAGGCGGCAAAGAAAAGACGGAATTATTTAGCGATTTGAGCAATGATTTCATTGCTCACATCTGGTTAATAGTATATTTATGAGCACAATTAACTAAGCAAGTGACGCATTTTACTGCTTATTAATCATTATACACAAAGTTTGAGATTCGGACTCTTTATTTGCGTGTAAAATTTACGCCTTACACCTATTGTTTTTTTCTTTGTAAATTAAACTCTTTCAGGTAGTGTAAAAAAGTGGTATTTTTAAGAAGTTGTTCCAGCTATGATCAGGGAAAAATATTGAATATTTTTAAACTTATAATTTTATTTTGTTAAATTGAAATACAACGTTAAGCTACAAAACAAGGACTTTTATATATGTGCTGTGTGCTTATTCCTGTACGCCATTTAATAAAATAGGCCTCTATTTATACAACAGGATCAAGCACTAATCCATAGGATAAAATCTGTTTCCTTTGCAATTTTAAAGAGTTCACCTAAATTAAATATTTATCGAACTTAAATTTATTAAAAGATATTTAAATATTGGCTTTGAGCAAATTGCAAATAGGCAAAACTAAACAAGTAGTATATTAACATGCACTTAACAATGCAGTGCATGAGCATTTAAGGTAAAGTTGATATATTGCTTGCATGTATTTGAAGAAAATAATAACAAATTGATTTACAGATTATAGTGTGCGAATTAAGCGGTACGCAATCATTTAATTTATTTATCAGTTATTTTGTTAATATAACACGTTTTAATTGTAATCTATTTTTTACTATATAGATCGCTTAGTACAAGAAATCGAGTGTATCTAAGAAATATGAATAAAGCAAATAGTACGGAATAGATATCGATTATAAAATACTTTAAGCATCACAAATATATCAAATATTTTCAACAATTTAAATCAAGTTTAAAGTTTCAGAGTTTTTTTTTAATATAAAAATTTAATGACTGTCTCTAATCATTATATATTTTTTAATATAATATCAAATAAAATATCCGACAAAATATATATTGCATTATTAATCATTTATTTCGTTAAGTATCATAATAAGTTGTAATGTATGTTGAGAATAAAATATATGAATTAATAATACAGTAATTATTTAATTTATATATCTGCATATTAACAACTAAACGGGCAATGTGGCAACATCCTCGCGAGCTTATTGGACTCGCACGATGCGACTACAGATCTGTGGTATATTAAAGATAAAAATGTCTCTGATCTATTTTCTTTGATTCCGAATTGGGTTAATTTTTAAAATACAAATAATAATAGAATTTGAGTATATATCATTTAAAATGTTTCATTTCCCATCAATTTTAGTTATAATAATATAAAATAATTCTAACTAAATAATCACATTATCTTTTTTTAACGCATAGGTCAAAATATGGTTTCAAAATCGTCGTATGAAACAAAAGAAGCGAATTAAGGAAGGCTTAATACCGCCCGATGGAAGCACAACTAATTCACTTACAACTAATCCTAACTCTATGAATTCACCTGGATCTGGAGACACTCTAGCAGGAATGAGTGAAAATAGTCGGGAATCTAGCTGAATAAAACATCTAATTAACATGATTTAAACTCATAAGGAAAATGCTAACAGATATTAACCAAAGATTTTATCTCTTATTTATAATTTATTGTACCCATAATATTCCGCATTTATAAGAAAAGTTTTATATTAATTATAATTTAATTTATCTGTTATTCAAAATAATTTTCAGATCCTCTTTAATAATAATTGGCGTATTGTAAATATTCTTTAAATATTTTAAATATATCAATAAGGCCATCCGGGGTAGTGGAACCCCTAATATTATTAGTTCAATTTTGATTAGACATATCTTAACAACATTCACTTCAAATGTTATTAACAGTTGTATCTACTAATAGTATATTAAATTTCATACCTATGGTAGTTTTTTTTTCAGGAAAAAATGTAAATATATTGTAGCCATATGTTACACTTTTCCCTTGTGAGTGTAACATATATGTACGAATTTCGATGTAGAAATCGTTGGGATATTCAGGGATAAGTGGAAATAACTTTTTCGACTCTATTTTATAGTACTGAGAATGTAATTTATTTGAAATAAAATAAAAAACATGGGTTTTATTACTTGAAATTGTTAAGATAGACTGTAAGAGTCAAACTGAACAGTGAACTCTATTTGTCCTCGTTTATCAATAACGGGAAACGCCAAAAAGTTGAATATTTCTTCAGGACGAATGGTATTAGTGTCGTCGAAATTTTGCCAATGAAAGGTGGAAGATAAACCAATCCCTCTGACAAATTTCACATAGAGTAGGGGTTTTTGGCCTCTTTAGCAGCCAATTTTTCTATTGCTCAGCTGATGTTATTATCTCTGCTCCTTTGCAGATACATTTCCTCCCAGGCTTTATGCTCGGAACTTTTTCCAACAAGAGCGATTCGAACGATTTTTTTATGTCAATTATTAGTTCAATTTGATTCTGAAGTGGTATTGGATATAATTCTTCCGGATTAACACTTCGTTAATGTTCAGGAAGATCCTGCTTATGAGATAATAATGGCCGATCAATTATCTGTTCCTCACGAGATTATGGTGGTTTAATTGATGGCCACGAGATGTTGAAGATTATGTCGCAGTGGTAGGTGCACAATTTTTATTTTTCATGGAAGATAACCACCGTTTGTATGCCTCTGGTTCAAACTATTCAGGTGGAACGACATTATCAGATAAGGGAAAAATCCACCTGAATATTTTGAGCAAAATAATTGAAAAATGGTTTTGCTTCCATCCACCAGTTTTTTGTTGCCGAGTAAGTCATTGCTTCAACTGGCACAGGTTTATGCTCATAGATTTTGCTCTGTGAATACTGTGGTAGCTTTTTAGAACGGTGGAGCTTTTCGCGAGCTGCATTCGTTGCCAACAAGACGGTAAACTTTTTTTATCGGTGCTACTAGTTGTTCGATGAGAAGGCATTGCTGTTGGTCCAAGAACTTTTACACGACTAGGCTTCAGCACTTTGAAGTAATTGTACATCACAAAAGGATTTATACTTGTTTCCTATCAGCTTAAAGCTTTTTGAGATTTTACTTGAGTTTTTCTAAAACGGGCAGAGAAATCATCGCGAGGAACATCGGCCTTAAAAGGTGTATTTATGTTATTTTCTCAGACATATCAACCTATGGCTTCGAGGACTTCGCTCTTAAAGAGGCCGAAGTCCCGTCTCCCCTTGACTTTCAGTCCATCTGCAATTATTTTGTCATCTTCTGGCGGAATAGCAATGGGTCAGTTCCACCTATACCCCGATAATAATATTTCATGGGGCAAGTGGAATCTAAACAATTCATAAACTACTCAAAAACGGCCGTAACAATGATCACTCCTCAAAATAACATTTATAACAAATACTTACCTTAACATTATTCCCAGATTTGTTAAATCCAAGTTGGTTGCGGTAGAAAAGCCAATATGCATATTAGCTCTAGAATTCACGTCTCAATCGAATGTACAGATTCAACAGTAGACACTCAGTTTCCGCTTTCTGCACGCATAGATTGTAACTATATACTAATGCAGTACTCCTACACTAGATGTAGACACTTTAAACTTATACTGAAATTAAATAAATTATTTGGGTTCCATTACTCTAAATTTACACTTACCGAAAAAATGTTGAATAAAATTTCCGGGATTTGGGTCTGATCGTTTGTTGTATATCTTTCTTGTATGATTGTTGTTGTATATGTAGTTGATATACGTTTCGGTGGTTATTTCGCCACCATATACAGGAGCCTATACAAGTAGAGTCCTTGTTATTATAGAGGTCTAAGGATTGTGGTAAAATAAACACCGAAACGAGGACCAGTCATAAATATACAATAAACGACCAGACCCAAATTTTAGGCACTTTTATTCAACACTAACAAAAAGAGATATATTAGAGTAGTAATTTATACTTCTGTATAAGTAACTACTCTAACAGTACAAAATGTTATATCAAGGAGATCCATCATAACTTTATAAGAATTTTACGGAAGACGTTTTTTAGGGATCTTGTTAGGCGTGGAATTTCTGTAAGAATACCATCTGCAGAAAGCTCATCGTAATTTTCAACCAAACATTGTAGAAACTTCGGAAGTTCAGTTTCCGACGTTTCAATCGGATTGCTGCGCTATAAGACTGCAAACCAATCTTATATATATATGCCATGCCGTCGAAACGTGTCTCGCTTTCTTGTTGAAAGCGATTCTGCAGTCATCTCTTCGGACATAATTTTCTACCTCTTGACAGTTCTTCTTTTTACTACAGGAATACCCATCTCTTCACATGTGTCTTTTGCAAATTGCAGTGTATTTTTAACAAGGTCATCTCTTTCGTCTTCTAAACTTCTTATCTTGATAACAAACTTCTCGAAGCTCATTCCAAGAAGTACTTTTGAATGTGGTCCACTTCTTCTCAGATGTTATTCTATAAACACGGATCTTCTTAAAGCAGTTAAACACAGGCTTAACGGCTTCGTAGTATGCACTCCAACTTGCTGCTGAAAGTCACTTAATTGTAACTTCAACATTTGTCAGAACGATCGTCCATCGGTGTGTAGAATTTGAAATAAACACACGAACTTTGTAAGCTCCCAAAAAAAGTCACAGATGCAAAAGAGTGTGCTCCAGACAGTTTGATAGCATGGTATGTACAGAGTCCAAACAATACTTTAGGATTACAAATCCTTGCTTGAACTCCTAAATGATATCCAGCCATTGTAGAAGCAATCCTTGACACATTGATATATCGAGACAATCCCATTCAATATATCTTCCGTTATGTCAACGACTCTCTTTACAGTTAGCTGAAAACTCCTAGAAATGACTCCATTATTTCAATTATTTTGTTCTCTATATGAATGTAACTAATGATTTCACTTATTTGATTTATATACGAGATGTCGGGTGTCAAAGATAATGCTAAAACACTACAGTTTAATATCAATCAAAATCTTTTCTTTTGTTCACAATGTTTAATTTATGGGGCGGGTAGGGACAATACCTACCGGCCCCACTGTCGAAATCGTTTTGCGCCGGCAATATTATTATGATGTTCGGGTTAAAAATATCATCTTGTTGTACGTAACGACTTGGGGCGATGATATTTGTGACAAGGATGGGACATCGTAATAGAACACTCCCTCTCCTCACACATCAGACAATAATACTAAATCATTACAGCAGCACATCGTTCACCGGCAATTTGCAAGTGTTAAAGCCCATGATATTTTAAAGCATGGTTAAAGCCCCTCATTAATACAAACCGTTCGCCCCCCCTCCCCTTCAGAACTGGTTACCGGTACGGGCCGCATCCGCTTTCCGACAGCTCTTATGATTATCAAGGGACCTGTCACTCCGGCGTATTCATGACCAACAAGTTTGCACCACGTGTTTTTAATTCCCGTCTCCAATAGAATTTCGCACATTAACCATCATATTTGTCGAATGTTTGTTCATAACCTACAAACCATATAATTAAAAGTGCATAGTACTCACGGACTTTTTCAATTAGCTTTCTTAAATTTAAGATCTTATCTCGAATGATGCTTGCTTTTAGAAAGCTAGCTTATTCAGGCACTATTTAGCATGATAAACAGTGTGCCAGTTAAGTATATGTAGATGGGATTACTTTTTAAGAAGAAGTATAAATCTTTGTTAATAATTGAGATAATTATTCCAAAACTGTATATTTATGTTTAGGTAGTTCAAGTATCTTAAAAAACAAGGTAACGGGAGATGCGCATTTCTGGCATGTGGTAGACTTCAATAGTACCCTATGCTTTCACATGACTATTGCATTCGTTAATGACACCCAACGCACCACATTGGCTAGCAAACCAACTTGAAAATCGTTTATATAACTTTACGTCCATTAAATTTAATGGAAATTTAGCAATTATTTAGGAAATTTAATGAATAACTGCATTTAATTTCTAAATCTTAAGATCTCTTTAGTAATAACATAGACATACACTCATACAGACGTAACGTCATATAAACGATTTTCAAGTCGCTATGCTACCCAAGGTGGTGCACTGGAATGATGCACAGAGCGCATCATTCCATTCTTTAACGAATGCAATGATGCGATGTGAAAGAAAAGAGTACTGAAGAAGGCTATCACCTATGCCAGAAATGCATCTACCATTACCTTGCTTTTTAAGCCAATTTGAACTTCCTAAACATCAATATGCAGTTTTAGAATATTAGTGCCCCATGAAGTCCTTTATGTGAAATGCTGTATCTCTACCGAGGCATGCCAGCCTAAAAACTAGAATTATATTTATTGTCCAAATCTTGCGGATTTCAAATATGCCAGGAGTTTTTGCTGTTTTATTCTTGTATTTTGAGGCATCTGCAAACCGGAAATAAATTGGGTACACACACTTACCATTTGTGCACTATTCTCCCCTATAACAAAAATCTATTCCTCCTTCGTGTAATGCTTTAGTGGAGTTGCCATTAATTGTTCTTACTAGATCTGACATTTGATAGGTTTCCTATATGGCAAAGCAAAATTTCTGCCAACTTGTGATTCAAGGTTCCGTTCGGTGAATTGTTTAAGCCACTTTTAAATCTTCATTTTATTCCGTATCATATTTATAACCATGCGTTTCAAATTACATTTAAATAAGGTGTACCTATGACTCAGACGACCTTTGCGAAATAACAAGATTCTAAGAAATCTAAATTTCATTAAATCCTGAACATCAATAGTAAAATAGGATCGAAGTACAAAAATCTGTATGTATTTTTTCATCTTTTATCGTATCTGAAAATCAGAATTAGATACTTATATTTGTTAATAGATACTTGCTAGTGTTCCTAATAACTACCTGTACTAATGAATTGTACTAAACACTAAGCATCATTTATAATAACTTGTATATAAATATGATGGGATATTTTAAGCAATTTACCATTATTTATAAGTTATAATTTTGTGAATAAAAGTATGTGCTGTAACAACTATATTTTTTTCCAACCTTCTACCTATAATTGCTATAATTAAATTAAGTAATCCTACGATGAAGATAACATAACCATCAAAACTTGTTAAGGGAATGTCAAATTCGTTTTATTTAAATTTGACAATACAATTTTGTGGTGTTTCACATGCGAAAGCGAATAAATAAGTTGTAATCTAATCCGATGCACATACCAAGCGGGCGCTTAGTAGGCTAATCATCCAGGCCAGTGCCAAACTGATAGTCATGCGAATTGGTTCAGCCAATCCCCGATAGGAAGGCAAAACAGATAAAACTACTTGTCTGGCTTCGCTTTTGCAACCTTCACGTGAAATTTCCACTTTTTGTTCCACTTTGAATTTCCACAGTGTAGTTAAAAAAATTATTCAATTTATTTTGATAACTATTTCAGTTTTATTAAACTTCAGACCTATTGTTTGATCAATGAAATATCCGACTTTCTAGAAAAACCACAAACATTATCCTGAAATCGGATCATGATGCGACGGTTATGAAAATTGTTTCTAGAAATGACAATTTCAAAATTATGGGTAATACATTGGTTAGCCCAACCTATAAATAATTTCAAGAGTTGTACCTTACAATGTTTCACCAAAGGTATAACAGCAGACAGAAATTAAACACAAACTAATTCTTTGTCTTTTATTTAACTCGTAATATGAAAGAGCTATTTTACGTCAATGGTTGACCACAAATTGCAAAAGAATCCTAAAGTTTGGAGTCACATAATAATCTTCTAAAAGTACATTTGTTGTCTAATAAATAAATAATCTAATAGTGTTTCCTGCAAAAAAAAAAGAATTTTCGCCTCAAAAATTTGGAGAACATTTCTACAAAAATTAATGCCATTTAAAAGATTGAAATTGTTGATTAACCGAGACTACACACTGAATTAATTTGTATAGAATTGTTTATGGAACATTTTGGCAAAACTTTTTTTATTAGAAAATGAGACGAAAATAATTTAAAATGTAGATCACAAATTTACATGACTGGTTGTTAAAATATTTTCTAAACAGTTTCTAAAGATAGATGAAATTATAAAACGTTAAATACTCCAGCTATGGCTACACTGAATGCGTTTTACTTAAATTGTTTCTCCTCTTGTTTTTTTTGCAAATATCGTAGTTAATTTATCAATTTAGTAGTAATAACAAAGACAAACAATGGAGAATAAAAGAGCACGTTTAAAATCATGAAATGTGGGGCATTGAAACTGATATTGGAAGTAGCATAAAAGCAACGAGAAAACCTTGATGTTGAAATATTTCCTCCAACTAATGCACAGATTGTTATCTGTCACAAAACAATTTGTGACAGATAACAAAGGCTAATGTTTTTAAGTTATGCTCGTTAAGAATCGTATTCCCGTTTTTGCGTAACACTTGTTTCTTGTTTTTAGGCAGTTTTGTTCATTACAGTAAAATGTAGAAGTTGCTAAAATTTGTAACACTGATTAATAACCACGAAAACAAAGATGTGACACTTAAGATGTTTCCTGAGCTCCAGCCACATTCTATCTCGTTCTTCAACACTTCCACAACGCTTTGATTATTCTTGTTTGCGCACACGGAATGTCTAAAATCGTCACCAGCTTCATGACAATGGTATTCGAACGAATTATATGCCGATGGTCTTGTCGCAGGATGTCCGCATAAATATTGTCGTTTCTTACGTAGCCATATTTCTATCCAACTAAATGAATAAAAAATCTAAATTAGCATTATTTAAATACAATTATAAATAATAATAAAATTATAATGTATGTATACAATTATTAATATGTAAATATAACGTGCAAAAATTACTGTCACTAATTTAATTTATATTCATCGTGCTTTATTTTCATTATTCTCTTGTGTCTAAGAGAGTAATGTTTCATCTATAATTATAGGTGTCAAAAAGATAGAAAAGGAAACAAAGTTTGTGCATGATAAAGTCAGAATAGAAATAAATTTCATCAATTTAACAGTAGCTCAAATGTTTAATGTTTCAAATATGATTACATATATGTTGAAGCCAAGAAGACCTTTAATCGGGCTTGGAATATGTTCTGAGATGGTTCGTGCAGCAATCTTTTTAAAATTCTGACAGGCCTATTGCTTCTTGTTTTTGTTATTTCCAACCTTTATTTAACCATAGCCCCATAAATTTCAATAGGGCGCAGATCTGTGTAATTTAAAGGATTTATGATTCTTGTACCAATACAAAGTTATTCTCGCGATACGACTACATGGCAGAAATGAGATAAGAGCAAGTGGTTTAAAATCTTAACAAAACACAGCCTTGGAGAAGCTGCACATCTATGTTTGGCTCCTGTCAAATTTCTTGATTCAGAGTTTCACACGCATTTAAACATTGACCCTACCAGAACAAATCGCCTGCTAACATTTAACAAATCGCCTTTCTACGAAGGCGACCATCGACGTATAGAACAAATCTATTTTCGTTATTGCAGTTAATTAATCGATAGAAATTTCTGCATAGAATGTCCCAATCCGCAGCTTCTTCTCACCTTTCTTTCAAAAGTATCTTTGACTGAAAATATTCTATTAATTGGAGACCTTAATTTAAATTTATTCTCAAATTTCTAAAATTATATAGATAATGTTAAATCGTACGAGATAAAACAAACAATCTATCAACCAACAAGAAAAGATAGATGCTCTGTAATATATGAACGAACATTAACCATCCCTACCCAACAAAAGTGATAAAAGCAAGTACATCGGATTATTTTGAGGTTTTTTTTTGGTACAGTTCCCTGATTTCCCATAGATTCAAAGTAGATTTTTACATTTACCGTACATAGGAAATCCATATTCAATCATGGGGCGAAAAATCATTTGGTATATTTTAGCTGCAGTCTTATTGTTGATTCCTTTTTCTTTAAATCTAAGAGTTTGGAAATGTTTTGCTCTTAAAATTAAATTTTTCTAATAGTTGTCGCGTGAAATCGGAAATTACATATTTCGTCAAAAGTAATTTGCAGATAATTAGCATGTGACAATAGCTGAATGTTAATATTGTGCAAGTTAATATAAGGTGTAGATGAGCTGATTTTTAGATGGACCATTTCATTATTTTGTTTTTCAGATTTCAAGCTCGGAACTGCCTCCAAAGTATTGCTAAGTGTGTAATTAAAGCTACGTCGTCAGCATACTGTAAAATATAAGTTGCTGAGTTGAAATTATTAATTGGGGTCATACATCTCGTAACAAAATATATTATATAAGAATGGCGAAAGTGGGGACTCTTGAGGAATCTGACAGTCAAACGTCCTGTTTCGCAAAAAATATTGACGTAAATTGATAACCAATTTTCATCCTCAGAGTTCTGCCGCATAGGAGCTCAGTCAGGAACAGTAATAAATATCTGAGGCAATTTAAGCTGTAAAGCTTGAAAATTAGAGGCTCATGCCACACAATATTAAATGCTTTCTATTTGCCAAGAAATAATGCCGCTCAGCAAGTTCAGAAAATAATTAAATATAAAAATTTATATAAATTAAAAATCAATCTACACTTCGAAAGCAACTCATATTTTATATATAGATATTTTGGCAAGGTAAGAACAACACAAGTAACAAATATGCTCGTTAGGAGAGAGATTAAATGATGTCGCTTTAAACGCCGAAGAAAAATGTAAATTTTTAATCAACACTGTTTTAAGAGCAATTAATACTGCATTTCCAATAAAAGAAAAAATATATATTTAATTAATAATTGGTTTACTTAAGAATTGCGTGATATTAGACTACTTACATGATTTATGTAATATTGAAAAGGAACTTATTTCTGAGGAAAACTCATGAAATTACAATCAACGCCGAAAAATGTAGAGATGAAATAAGAATGCAAAATTAAAATAAATTAGCCAAGAGCAATCTACTAATAAATCAAACCCATCATGGATAATTCATAATAATGTGTCGCGATCAAAACACTCGATAAGTGATTTAACTGAAAATGCTTTAAATTCTTATTTATCAACAATAAGTACATTGAAAAAGTGAATAATCTATAAATGCAAACCCTAAATATTTTTGGAGCTTTGTAAATAACAAGAGAAAAACATCTGGATTCCAAGTAAGATGATCTTGGATACACAAACCACCAATAACGGACGTGACATCGCTGCATTATTTAGTACATATTTTTTTACAGTATATAGCAATAGGAAATGTATATTACCTCAAATGAACTACTTTGTATACGATATACACTGGATAAATGAAATCCTAGTTTTGGAAGAATTAAATAATTTAAAATTTGACCCCAGCATTGGTCCTGATGGAATATCAGTTCTATTAATAAAAATGTGCTACGACAATATGTAAACCTATCTCTCACTTAATCAATGCTACCTTACAACATCAAGTTTTTCCTACCGTATGGAAGTATAGCTACATTACACCCATGAAAGTGGCGACAAAGATAATGTTAGAAACTATAGAAGTACAGCAAAACAACCGACAATCCCTAAAATGCTGGATAAAATAATGGCTGAACAACTAGCTTCAAATTGCAAGAAAATGATCATTCCTGAGCAACATGGTTTTATTAATGGACCGATTCGCTACTACAAATTTTCTAGTAAATAAGCTATGTCTAACTTCAGTGTTGGATAAAGGAATGTATGTTGACTCAACCTATACGGACTTTTCTAATGCGTTTGACCCGATTAATCATGTACTAATATTGCGAAAGTTGGAAAACCTTGAATTCACTCAAAAACTAACGAATGAGTGCGGCGGCTTCCTGACTGGCAGGAGTGAATCGGTGAGAATTGGTAAGTGTCCAATCCCGTTATTCTTAGCTCTGAAGTTCCTCAAGGTAGCTACTTTTCTCCGTTGCTATTCAATCTATTCATAAACGACATAAAAGGGTGTTTCGAATAGTCAAGGTTCTTGGTCTTCGTTGATGATGTCAAGATATTTCTAAATATCAGTACAATACAGGACAGATTTTACGTGAAAAAGAAATGGACAATTTCTTATCATGGTCTGAAACCAACGGCCTATAAAAAGAGCCCTTAAAATAGCTTCTCTGGAACACAGGAGGAATATAGCAGATATTTGTTTCATACAGAGGTTAATCGATGGATCTATTGATTGTGATACTTAAGCCAAATCAAATGGGAAGCTCTTCAAAGAGGAATATGATCCACGAACGAATTCCATGCCACCAATTACGGTAAACATACCCTTTTCAATCCTGGTCTCACAATAATAAACCAATTTGATGTAAATGCCTATTCATCGGCTCCAAATTTAAAAAAGAAGCCTATGATACAATGCCTTGACTCTTACATTTAAAACTGATATGGTCTAAATAGTTTTATTATAAAACTTATCATAATTATTGAATATTAAATATTTACTGTTCTTCATCTATTATTACTCTTATACCCTTATTATATCTACTAAGGAAATAAGAGTAATAATTCTCGTTATGTTTCTCTTATTATATCTACTAGTTTTCTTTATAATGGGTTACCCGTTAATATGTATAATTAAATAAATAAATAAAATTACGTTATGTTTTTGTGCGAGTACTTGGATATGAATTAAATAATAATTAATTACCTCCTTCTCCAAAAATATATATTTAGTAATAATGTAAAAGCGACTAATATGTACCTCAGAAATATGATTAAATGCAATAAAAAGGAAATTGCGTTAAAAAAAATGTTTTTAGTTTCTTGATTTTCCCGAAAAGTAGCATTTTCTCATCCAGTCTACTTTGTTTTTTGAATACCCCAGGACACGTCGAATTAATTTTGTTTTTAATTATAGGAGATATAGTTTCGACGGATATAGTATACAGCGGACGACATTTCAAACTTTTGAAGGAATATTGTTCTTGTTCGGAGCATCATTACTTGATGGTGTTTTTGTTCGGAGCAGACTACCACGCTTCCGCCATTAATTTTATTGTTTAATAGTTTATTTTTACTTACCCAAATTGACAATCACATGACCATTTATTCTTTTTCATCTCTATATTCATCAGGAACGTTTTACCAGGAATTCCAGGTTTATTAGCAGTAGACGGATTATCTAAATGTTCTAATTGAAGATTATCTCTCAATTCAACACTCACATTATTCACAAAAAACATATTGTGGAACAAATCAACCATTAAACTCGATATACTACTATTTTTAATGCAAACATGTAAATTTGGACTTCTTATTCCCTAAAAGTTAGCAATGCTTAATTTAAATGAATTAAAGTTTGAAATATTCTTAAAATTACTTGCAATATATCACCGCTGATTTGCTTCAACTTTAATCCAGTTAAAGTTATGTTTCTTAGTTTCTGTGGTAATTCGCCAAACAATTCTTTCGATAAATCTGTTTCCTTTTTATGCACCTGGAGAATAATAATATTAAATTAATATTCTTGTATCGTTTTCTTATTAATATAGTCTCAGGAAGAGTGGAAAATTTGAATTTGGCGCCATTATTGCTATTGTACTTTGATAGTCAAACCGCTATAAAAGTTCACCTTTGATAAAAATTGACCACTATTCGACACAAGAAGATTACTTCAAAAATGGTGATAGTTTGACTTTGCACGATTCGAAAATTGCGCGAAAGTTTTAGAAGACCAAATGCTTCAACTGTGAAGAGAATAATTGAAAAATTGAAGAGGTCTGGGTCGATTACTGATGTCAGGCCAGTGAAACATTTTCGATCAGGTCGTTCAGCAGAAAAGTTCATGGTAGTTCTCCAGAATGTAGGGGAAAAACCGGAAGCATACATTCGGCATCGTGCTAAAAAAATAAATATTTCGAAAAGCACTATGTAGCATATTTTGAAAAAAAGATTTGCGACTTCAGGCCTACAAAATGCAGTTGACTCAAAGATTATGCACAGCGAAGAGAGTTCGTCAATTGTACCATTAAAAATCAGTGATGAGGCACTTTTTTATATTAATGGCTGCGCAAAACACCAAAAATGCCGCAATTGGAGTGAGGAAAACCTACATGTGTTTCCTGAGGAGGAATGCATTCCAAAAGTGTCACTGTTTGGTGTATTTTGGGTTGGATGCATCATTAGGCCATTTTTTAAGACACTGTCGGAAATGCACAAACATTCAATAGCGAACGGTATAGGGACATGAAAATTGAGTTCTTCGTATTTTAACTGGATGGTATAAGTGTTGAAGATATGTGGTTTCATCAGGACGGTGTCACTTGCCACACATCACGAGAAACAATGGCATTATTACACGGGACATTCCCTGGTCGTGTATTTTTTCGTTTGGACGGTCATTGAACAAATTCGATTTAACACCCTTGGGCTTCTTTGTCTGGTATTTTGTAAAGTCAAAAGTTTATGTTAATAACCCTTTCGACCACCAAAGTCTTGAGGGAGGAGATTAGGTGCTGTATCACTGAAATCTAGCCATATTTATGCCAAACCGTGATTGATAATTTTGTCAAAAGAACGCAAATGTGCCACCAAAGCCAAGGAAGACAATTATCAGATGTGTTGTTCCATACATACTTCCACATGTCTTAATGTCTATTTATGATTAAATAAAAATTTCGGTATTTTCTCAAACTGATATTTAATATTTTATTTTTCCGCTCTTATTGAGACACCTTTATTATCTGGTTTATTTAAACGATTCACATGAAAAATAAAGTGTAATAGATATTCCAGTAGTAAAAATAACTATATAATTTAAATACACACTGTTTAAAATTACTACATAACGTCATTGAATTTTTTTAATTGCTCCAGGAGGTCCCTCGATTTGAATTACAAAATTATTATATACTAAACAGAAAAACTGCATTAATTAGTTACACATTATAGTGAAAAAATACATTAATAATAAGCGTTTGTGTAATAATAACGGTACATTCTGTCTAGTTGAACCATTTAAATAATTATCAACCTGATAAGAATAATAAAATATAAAAGACAAAAATTAATTAATAAATAGTTTATTATTTTACTTACATATATCTCCAGATTTCTTAGTCCAGGGGTGTATTGTAAAATCATTGGAATATTCAAATTCTTTATGTTAGTCAATGGACTTAACCGTAGAGTGCGCAAGGAATACATTTTATATAAAAATCCATTCTGAAACAAAACATGTGTCGATTACATTGTTTTTTTATAAATGTACAGAAATTTGAAAACTTCTGTACTTTTAAATAACTGATCAGAATAAAACATTATATGGAACATTAGATGCGATCTCAAGTGTTACATCTCAGATGCCAAGAGATGCTGAATAAGAACAAATGATATGTCTTCCGGAAAAATCAAGAAAACTCGATTGGTTTTGAAATTCTAATCATTGCTCGAAGGTGCGAGGACTTGCATATAAATAGAAGTAAAAATTATACTAATATAAAGGAAAGCAACTAAATTACCAGACGTCATTATGAATTAGTCATATTGTAACAAGGAAATTTGTCCGCGTTCTAATTTAGTTCTATGTTAGATAGTCTACTACGCTTGATACTTGTAAGTCATTTAAATAATTTACGATGGGTAGTTGTTATTATGTAAGCAGTTTCTTTGCTAGACGAACCAGTTGGAAAAAATGCAGTCGCGTATGCATTTACCGTAATGACAATTTTACCGTAAATAAGTTTTACAATTAAAATGTAGACATAATCATTTATCGTTAATTAAACCTAATGTATCTGATTGAACTTTCAACAAATTCATTTATCTAATCATTTACCTAAATTCATTTACTGCGGCCACCGATCGATGTTGCATGCTACTAGAAGACACACATGTGCCGAGACAAGCTAGCTAGGGGAGATAAAGAAATAAATAGAAGACACATAGCTCTCATTGCAAAAAAACAGTCGGTAATAAGTTAAATCCTTTTCAAAATAAAATAATGAATTAAATGAAATTATATTTTATTCCAAGTTAAATCATAAATAGGTAAATTAAATTATTAATTAATTATCGGAAATTAGATATGGGAGTAGAGTACATATTTAAGTACTACATAATTAATAATAATTCTTTTAAGTTTAAATTATTTGATTAACATAAATTAAATTCATTAGGCGACAAGTTTATTTATTGATATAAATTAAAATAAATTGAAAAGAATTAATAAGGTCAGGGTGCGTAATTCTAAAATAAGTATATGATGGTAGAAACGACACACCTGTATGTAAAATTATTTTATAAATAATTGGGAAATATATTTGACGAAACTTTATTAATCTATTTGCAGGTAGTAATTCAACACAAATAGTATTTTATTTTATTATTTTGATGACGTGCTATTTTTTGGATGTACGGAGAATTATTTTTTATTTGCATTTTGCTGAATTTATGTATCTATTTCATTCAAACAGCCTTGACTAAGAAAGTCAATTGGTAGATGTTAGGGCTGTGCACCACTGATTTAGTTCAATGATAATTTTGGTTGACAGAATCAGATAAAGTTTAATACAGTGCTGACAACTTTTACAATTACTAAGTCTTGTGTTTTGTTCTAAACATGTATTGTCAAATCACATGCGGTGGTCATAACTTTAAATTAATTGCCATCCATCTCAATCTCAATCCTTTAACATGGACACGGCGTGACGGTGCGTCATGCGCTGACTCCAGTGATTGAGCGTCTCCAAACCAGCCGATTCAGCGCCAAATGGGCCGCTTCAGGTAGGGATTTCCCCACCAGCAGCTACAGTTCGTCCACCATCATATCAGCGGTCTTCTAGCAACACGCCAGAAAAAGGTGATACACGTTTGACTGGCTCTTTTGGAAAGTGTCTTGATACCAACGTCTTCTAGATATTGGTGCAGTGTTCAGACTCTCCGGTACCATATTCTGGTAAGTTTGATGATGGCTATCGTAGCAATGGTTATTGACCTTAATATGTACAGAACATCCCTCGGAATTCGTGATCAGTGATTCCAGGTATGGGGTATGGGTTTGACCCGACTTCAAAACTCTCTACTTCTGCCATGTGGTTTGCTTATTTGTTGGTCCATTAATTATCATTACCTTGGTCTGAGATCTATTAATTTCGAGACTGTAGTCTTTCTGAACATTATGATAATCTCCAGTTCTTCAAACACTGAATTATGTCGACACAATTAAAAAAAATATTTTTTCGCCAACTGCATAGAACTTATAGCGTTGAAGATGCTATATTGAAGAATATGTTTAAAAAGAGACGATACTACACAACGTCAAATAGACGCTTAAATAAATACCCCAGCTCATAACGATTCTAATAAAAATATTAAGCCGAAAACTTATAATACTAAATAATGTAATTAAATTACAGTACTTACTTCCAATGTATTTAATTCAAAACCGGATATGTCCAATTCTGCTAAATAATTGGCAATAGTAGAAAAACTCGTATTGCTTAAAACAGTTATTGGATTATCAGCTAACAACAACGTCCTTAATTTCGGTAAAGAATGTATTATTACTGGTATCGACGTTAAATCGTTGAAATTCAAATTTAATATTCTCAAATTGGCAATATTCAACGCAATTTCCGGTAGAATAGTCGGCAATGAATTATAAGCTAACGATAACGATACCAAATTTCTCAAAGGTAATTCAGGAACCTGCAATGTATTTCTTTGATTTCATATCAATTACTTATAAGTTAGTGTTAAGCGTCGCTTACATAAGTTAGAGATACATTGTCCAATCCTAGATAGAGTAAAGTATCACCAATGCCCTGAAAACTACGACCGTTCCTTTCTAACACGAGTTGAATATTATGGCCTAGATCCAAATTGATTAGTTTTTCTAACGGTGCGAAAATATTTCCATCAATTTGAGTTAATCGATTACGAGATAAATCCAGCAATACCAAATTCTGTAATATTTGACAACTAGTTAGTACTATTTAAAAACTATTATTACGAGTTAAATTTTATTATTGATTTTTGTAAGGATTAGTTGAAAAACAAAATGGATACTCATTGATGGTGCAATATTTTAAAATTAGATTAAAAATGGTGTTAGTGTTTATTCAATTTGGACCATTTTTTAATTAAATTTTAATTATTTTCGTAATTTCTTTTCTGACTGAAAATTGGTTTAACAAAAAATTATTTTATTGCAATACATAATGCTATTTTCTGTTATTAAATTGTTAAGTTTATGGGTTTATAACTTGAATAACAGTGGTTCCTTGCTCTTGTCTATTTATTGTTCGTGTTTGGTTTTTTCGCGTTCCTAGATAGGTGTCTACCTAGGAACAAGCAAACACTTGTTACGGGACAACAATTGTCCCCGATTGAAAGATAATTACAGAAATATAAAAAAAATAATGAATTACATTTTGAATACTATAAATATGTATAAAACCTTTACCTTACTAACTATTCATGCAAATTTGTTATGAGAGCGATTAATGGATTCAGAGATATGTTTTTTTTTATATAATTTAAACTGTTTTTCGTTGACTATTGTCGGAAATAAAATAAAAAATTCCTAGACGTGATCGCCACCCCATCTTTCATATTCTGGAAGTCATTCCTTTTATCATCCTTTGCATAAATTTCTTTGATTCTATTAGTTTTGACTGTTACTTTTGAAGTTGATCTATTTAGTTTTGACAGTCACCTTATAATTTGTCTATTAAATTCAATTAGCACAAGTTGTTTAGTTTATTCTATAAATCGCCTACTCATGAATTCCCTGGTCCCCATATTTGTCCAGTAGCATAGCTAGTACTTTCATCGCCAGGGACAGCCTGTCAGTTTCCCGCCCCCTACACATTAAAATAAAATAATTGCCAATCTAGTTTTTGATCTATTACTGACTGCCTTGAACTTTTGAATTCGTCTCCGCACGAATTCGCCAACCCATAAATCCCCAGGTTCTCATATTTGCCTACGGTACGGACAGCCGAAAGGTATGAAACTTGTTGTTTACAATAATGTTTATTTTTTTTCTTTATTTTTAAATCTATTTATTTTTATATTGGGGCGAGGCTACAGACCACACTGGTCCATATTTATATATAGCACATCGTACGTACATAGATATAAGATTCCTTCTATGTGCTTTTATTTAGCAATTACATATGAAATCTATGCAGATTAATGACAATTGCCATGGCGAGAAATAGAGAAGTTTAAGATATTAAAGTTCATACCTTTGGAACCATAAGAGCTGGACCCCTCATGTGTGGAATCATTTTAAATAGAATAACAAGGGCTATCCAAATGTGTAAAAATATACAGGGTTTCACTAAAAAGTAAAAAAAAAAAATCTGTTGCTGCTCAAAATCGGTTTAGTATATGCAGTTATTCACACTGTCAAAATTGAGGCCCTTTCGTTGTACATATGTACCCAAGTTTAATTTTTTCAACTTTCATAAGCACCGATATATTTACGGTAGTACATTTTCTTCAAGGTCAAATTATTCCGATGTTTTGACATGTGTTTTTCTAACACTCACTTTGTCGCGTAAATTTAAGGAACTTTCAGTAGAATAAACGAAAAAAAATGTTTTCTAGAAAATGGACCACTAAGTTTCCAAAACAAAAAACAACCTGTATATATGTTAAATTGTCATTTTAGAAAAATATATCTCTATTAAAATCGAAGGAGTTTTAGGTAGCTTATAGAGCAAAGTTCATTTGAATGTCCTATCTTTTATAGTTTCTGAGATATATTAAAAAGTTTGTTAAACTTTAAACGTGGCAACGTCGCGTTTAACAGATGGCAACATGGGACTAATTCATTCGACGCAGAGTACAATCTGCTGTATGTGTACAAAATTTCAGCTCCTATGCTGAATAAAAAATGTGAATATAAAAATGGCGCATTTCCGCCAAATTTGATTTATGACAAAAACTACTTTTGAGGAATTATCGTGTGCACATGCCTACCATATTTCATCCAAATCGGTTCAATAGGTTAGGAGTAATTCTTAAACATCTGTACGTACGTACATACAGCCATTGAAAAATATGCCTTCATTTAATTTGTTATTTTATAGGAGTTGGTGAACCTTACATTATTTTTTGGGAGTGAGATATCAAAATATTGTTTGAAAGGCGCAATTTTGGATGTTTTGAGAGCATCCGGGAAACATCCTACTTCTAACCATAAATTGAAAAGTATATATAATGCTAGACCCATTATACCCCCTAGACCTTTAATGTATA
>WYDF02314508.1:0-14780 GCA_009867245.2 Adranes taylori
TAGACTCTAATACCTATTCAATTATTAGAGTACGAAGAATATTTTGAAGAGATACCGAGATTTCCGCGGCAGCAGGCTGCCATAATTATACCAACTGGCAATTAGGGCATGTCGCTGACCGCGGCAAGGTGGAGAGCAAAGCTATTCGCGCCGTAGGCAACTATGGGAACCAGGTGGGGGGCTAAACAACGTTTGCCGGGTCCGCTAGTTTAAAATAAAGAAAAGGTTATCACACCCTTTCAGGATACACAGGTGACGTTCAACTAAATAAAGGTTGGCCGAGGCCCCAGATCAAGAAGCTCAACGTGTGCATCTATTATAGGAGTGTGACAACGTTAACAAACAAAGAAAGATGCTAGAACCACGAGGTTTATAAAAAGTTTAAAGGAATGAAACAATATTAACAAATAAAATAGTTTCACATCAAAATGATAAAAATGAAAATTATAAATATGAAAAAGCATGTCTGATATACACGTCTGAAAACAAGTTTACAAAACATAAAAAAACACTATTAGAACCACGAAGTTCATAAAAGTCTAAAGAAATGTAAGAACATTGAGAAAAAAAAACAATTTTTAACAATAATCAGAAATATTAAGGAGTATTATTATACGATCGATAAAATATTTAAAGATTAATAAATTTCAAAGATTAATAATTCTCTGTTGAATTCTCTGTTTACTTATGAAAACCGCATGTCATTGACCAGAAGCTTTTCATAAATAAAGCAATATTGTTGGGCCATCTGCTTGTTGACCTTTACTGTTCAAAAAAAATTAAACATTATGGACAAATCAACTATGTACAAAGAATTAGACGTGGTGTTCAATTTTTATTCAATATCAATATATTTAAAAATCACTCCCAGTCAGAATTGTATTCTGATATGAGAGACTGATATTATAATATTAAAATGGTTTATTGTAGTGTTTATTATCATATATATTGCACTTCTTCTTGTCTTTTATGTGTTTTGTTTAGTTTCCTTGTGAATCTGCCATATTGTGAGTTCCGTTAGTAGTTCATTGTAATCTTTACATGCTTTATATTGTAACGAGGCAAAATGTCCTCGTTCCTATTTAGCTTGATGTTAGGAGGATTGAGCTTTTGATACTTACAAATAATGTAAATAAGTCAGAACGGATAGATTTTATGAAAGGTTATTATCATTTAAACATGTTTTAGTCTAGTTGTAAGCAAGGGCAAAGTGTAGAAATTAATTCAAACTTCTGTTAATGAAGTTTGAATATATATTGGTAAGAATTAGAACTTCATTATGGGAATCAAAAACGGAACTAATTGTTTTTGTTTTTGTTGACTATACAAAGTATCGGAAGAACTAGGTAGAAGGCGTGGTTCAGAGAACGTCGGGGGACGGGTTAACGATGGTGAATTCAGTGTATGATGTGTTAGCGTCACCAGTGGAATCAGTAGACCGATTTTGATTGAAGGCGGATCACCGATGATTGAAAGTATTTACTAATGTGTGATTGTGATTGAAAGTAAATCCATGATGGTCGAAATTATTCAACGAGATAGGGGTAAACCGACTTAAGCGGAATACATTAGATAAATGTAATTTACCGAAAGAGAGGTAAAATGGTGTTAGAGATTTTAACGTAAGGATGGTAGGAATTTATGTAACCAAAATATTTTAAAAACTTCACTCATTGCACACAGACCAATTTTTCTAGTTTAGAGACTGAAGTCAGAGTTTAAAAAATGTAATTATGAATTAAATTAAATAAAAATTATAATCAATTCTAAAAAAAATCATGAATAAATAAAAGTATAGATTCTAGTAACGAGAAAATAATTAAGTAGAGGCCTTACAGTATTTAGTACTCATTATTTTGATAATAAAGTAAATGACTTTTTAAGTATAAATTTTAGGGATAAACATAAATTAAATCTAATCGGAAAGCAACAAGGTTATTTATTAGAAGATTAAGTACATTAAAATAATTCCGAAAGAATAATTAAGATCACTGTGCGTTACTATAAGCATAATTATATAATAAGTTTGTGAGGATCAACAGTAATTATAAGTACATTTAATTAGTAATTATTTAAGAAATGACTTGACAATCTATATATGTCATTTTTATTGAATTATTATTACGCAATATTTGAGTATGACTAATATTTTATTTTATTATTTTTCATGGCGTTAATTATTTAATGAATGAATATTTTATTTAATTGCATGTTTGAATTTCTTAAACCATTACTAATACATCTACTTAAGTTAACAGCTCTTACATTTTTCTGTCTGAACTATAGAGACTATCGACTCTTGTAAAGGGTTGACGTTACCATTAATTATTTAGCTATAGGAGGTACGATTAAATTTGAAAGGTACGTGGTGTAACGTACGCCAATCTTAGCAATAGTACAGTGTAGTGTTTTTAATTTATCTAACATTTATTTTTTTTTTCATTTATTTATTTTTTATTTAATCTTATTTTTAATTTATCTAACAAAAGCTAAAATGCCTTTTGTTTATTAAATGCCTTTTCTCAGTCGCTTTGAAGCTTTGTTTTTCTATATATAATAAAATAATAAATTAAAAACATAACAATAATTAATTATTTTCAGTTCTAAGTCCTAAACGTTTGCAAAAAAGTTGAAGCAGCATAAAATGTAATGTAGGAAAAGAAAAGCTTCTTTGATTTTCCAAAAATTTATTTTTCCGACAAGATGCTCTTCATAAATAATTGATTCAATATGAAATATGGTTGTATATTGATATACTTTCATGAGCAAGGTAAAATGATTGGTATTAACAATTTTTCATTATACACAATCATTACAAATATTGTTTCGATTCTTGTAATTTAAAGTTGTTTAAATTTATCTTAGGCAGCGAATGTAATGCCAGGTATATCATACCAAGTAAATAAATACCTATTGTTTTAAAAAATAAATTTTACTATCTACGATAACAAATTATTATCTATAAAATTTCCGTACCCAAAAAATTATGTGTTGAAAAAATAACTTTGTTTTTATTATTTAAACTGTTGTGTATTTGCATCAATAACATGAAAGTTATTTTAATATTATTATTTGGTGTTCTTGCAGTATTTTGTCGTAAGTTTTGATACAATTAATTCTTATTCTTTGCGTTTCTTTTTTTAGTAAATTTAAATTTACTTCTGGCATTTCCTTTCTGTTAGCTTTCAATTACGATGGGTTTCACCAATTTTCTAGCCATCATCAGGGCTATTTGGGTTACATGTAAAAAACAAACGTCGTGACAGTTATGATTTTATCATCTGTTTCTATGTAGTTTTATGTCGCTGGTATACATTGACTTGAAGTTTATTTGTGGGTGAGCATTCATAGGCTCCCGTATGAGGTTTGTATATGCGATACTTGATCGATTCTTTTGTGATGCATTTGGTGTTCAGTTTAGTGCATTTTGACGCCAATATGTCTATGCAATTTATCAAAAAAAAATATTATATTTGTATAAAAATATGCACATACATTACATCGATGCATACATTACATCGGATTACCAACAATAGATCGATGCAGACCCGGAAAGAAATAATTTTGTTGTGGGAGAGCGGGATTTTTTTTACTATATAGATATTTCTGGCGTATTCGAAAACTTTATGTTCTAAAATCATATTTTTTGAGGCTTTCAAATATGAATAAAAATTTTCACAAAATTAATTCAACTTATCTGTGAATTAAATGCTTTCTATTCCTATTACTCCTTCACAGGGATTCCATGATGGAAAAAATGTGTTCAACAAACGCATTATTGCTAGGGATAGGCATAACTTTGGACATTAATTTTAGTTAAGTTTTCAACTCTTTTAAAAATGGCAATGCAAATTTTTTCCGCGGTTGAACATTTGGAATCATTGCGTAGTTACAAAGATGTTGTTTAATTATATTAATTTCGCCATATAATCGATCTCCAGGAATTTTTATGTTTAACACAGCGGCAATTTTTACTACATCTTTATATTTTAGATTATTTTATCTATGTTTAAAGCAGCTACTTATTTGTAACAACAATTTTTTATCATAAACTTTTGTAGCTTCAACAGTAAGTTTACTCTGACATCAAAACGTGATTCTAACGTTCCTTTACATTGAAACATTACATTGTGTAGTTCGACTGATGTTATATCGCTTTTCTCTAAAATTAATATCGACATAAAAAATTAAGAAAATGTGATATGAAGTACAAGTATAATTCAGGCATCATTGGCATGGTTATATCATCCTCTTGTTCTCTTCATGTGATTTAATTATTTTACAAATACAAACGATCAAACTCGTTTATTCCTTAATTTAAAAAATATTGTTTTACGACGGGTAGATGATAGGGATTACGGCAGATGATAATATCCTGACAACTGCTTTCAATAAACATGAACAACTGTCGTAAAACTTTTGTTTAATTCAGTCGTGTCTGGCTATGAGAGAATTTGATTTAATTTATGACCCGTTAAAGAGTTAAATCCTAGGGCTTGTAACGAAACAAACACCATTGTGGCGAAATGAATTTCTCGAGAAAACCCATTATATTTTGAAACTCCGGTATTTCATGAGGATCTTGTAACCCTTGTTTGAATAATACATTTGTCTCTGGGTCCCATATTCGATATATAATTTTACCCAAAAACAGTCCCCAATCTTCTAATTTCACCCCTAAAGTCTGCATTGCTCCAAGACATTGTTCACAATTCTCTATTTGTACCGATGGAAGATCTAAAATTTAGTCCACATCCAAGACTAACATCAACTTGTTATTTTTGTAATGCTGAATAAGTGTTTTTGTTTATCGCCTTAGTGCGTGGTTAAATGTTTCATTTTTTCCTCATTTTTTAAATATGTGCTCTTGTATTTCTCATCGAACCTTGTTATGTTTAATTTTGGTAGCTTCGCACTGTTCTTTTCCTTCACGGGGCCTTCTTTCTCCATTGACCCGAAATTTTTTATGTACCTCTATCTTGAGTTCTTTTAAAGTCGCTGTGACCACATTTTTTTCATCTTCTGCTACACTTTTTGTTTCTTTGTCTGCCACCCAATATTTATTATCTAATTCTTCAATGTTTAATTCTGCCAGTTTTAATAAATCCTTTCCAACTTCACTATCAGTTGATTTTAATATTTCTAACATTTTTTTATAAAACTCCCTCATTAAATGTTCAACTTTTTTCTTTAATTCCTTACTATTTCTCTTAGATTTATGTAAATTTTCTTCAATTTCATCGAGATACTTCATCATTTCATCGTAGCAATTTTCTGCTGTTTCCATAAAACCTGTCATGGATTTTCCCGCTTACTTAAGTTCTTCATCGGTTGTTACTATTAATTTCCAAGCTTCATCTATCTTATTCCTTCTTCTTTCCATATATGTTTTCCTCTTTCTTGACGTTGGACAGGACCCGACCTGGACAGGATTCATGTTAATTAGGATCTGTTAAAAATCTGCGACCGCTTTCTGCTGGACCTTAATTTTATCATTTATTGTCTCTGTGAAATTTTATTTTAGTTTTTCTTCAAAATTATTTCTCAAACTAAATATTGTTAAAATATAATTCTAACTTGCATTGATTGGCTCTATGGATAATTAGGGTAGTAAATTCTAATACTCTACTAACGTTTCAAAAAACTAAATCTTTTCCGTCTGAGCTTTGTTGTTTACTTATTTGAGAATTCTATTCGGTTTTCTTATCAACGTGTTCTCGTTTAGATTCTATTCGTTTCCTTTGACCAAGCACACCGAATTCGGTATTACTTACTGAAACAGCTGCCTTCCCAACCTTGATTATCTTCTTATTTTGTTGAACCGAAACACTGAAGGTTTTGCGTCACTTATTCAACACTTGAAGGGCCTTGAAATTTCTTCAGGTCAATTGTCGTTTATTTTCGTCCTTTTCTTATTTATCTTTTTTGAACCGATGCACTGTGGTTACCATGTCACTATTTCAAACACGAAAAGTTTGGAAGCACCCTGAACAAGTGTCGTAAAACTTTTATTTACTTTAGTCGTCATTGTGACGCGTTGAGAAACAGAATTTGATTTGATTTAATCAAATTCACCTTATCTCCAAAAAAGATAATATGCTTCCTCAAGTACACACAAAAAATCGTTCCTTTCAGTAAAAAAGAGTGTACTTTTTGTACCCTTCTAATGATACAATATATCTAAGGTTACGGGGAATACCCAAGGTGAATATGTTTATGATAGGCTCGGAATAACGTGACGGCCACATCTTTACCCAAGTTAAGTTGCAGAAGTCTCGAATTATATATTGTGTCTATGATTCACGTCCATCGTACCTGTTATAATTTATATGTGTGCTCTGCGATTACTTATTTCGGTCCATAAAAGAATGAGCACGAGTAATAATAGTAGTGCTGAGAAAAAAGGCTCATCAAACTAACAAATAAACTTAAAACTTACGATATAAATTTTAAAATTATGCTAGCAAACGAGGCAGAGAGAACAACTTGAGAGTCAACGAAAAACAGAGTTCCAGTAAACATCTGCCTCTGCAGAGAAATTTTTACAAAATAAAAGAATACAAATTCTTCAAGAAAATCTTTTAGTGGATCCAAAAAAGGAAGGTTTAATTAAGTTGAGCAGCTAGTGGTAAAATTCGTAATAGAAAAGCAAAAGGAAGAGGTACCCAATATCCCTTGAAGCTATAAAATTTAAAGCGTTAGAAGATGCTGCTAATTTAAACATTCCTTAACAGGACTTTAAAGCAAGTATGTGTTTTATTCATTACTACGACGCTGAACACTCTCCCGCAAAATCATCCTGGACTTGAATGGAAAATTGTTGGCTTATCAATGACATGTTATATCATTACGCAACAAGCACAACTAAAATATTGGAAATATGGGAAATGCAGATCAAACACCAGTCTATTTCGATATGCCTTTGAACCTTACGGTAAATAATAAAAGTGATAAACAGTCTTATTGAAGTCAACTGGTTACTAACACTCCAGAGTTACTGCTATGCTTGCTGTTACTGCTGATTGACAAAAATTTTGATCTTACATTATATTAAAACTTAAAACAATTCCCAAATAAAAGCTGCATCCAGGAATTATTTTTCGAGTCCAAGAAAAAGGTTGGATGATAGCAGAATTGATAGTAGACTGGTTGAATGTGATATGGGGAAAACGGCCAGCTTCTCTGACAAACACTCACTCCATGCTAGTCCTTGGTGCCTTTTGAGACCGCCTCACGTCACATGTGAAGGAAAAAATGAGGCATTTCATTCCGATCTTATAATAATACTGGGTGGTATAGCATCCCAGCTGCAAGTCTTGGATGTGGTGGTTAATAAACCATTTAAAGATAATTTCCGAAAAGAATACAATAATTGGCTATTAGGGGCCAATCACCTTCAGGAAAAATCAAAAACTTTCAGTCTCATTTTTTGGAGTACGTATTGTGATCGCCTGGTAATGCTCGCACCTGAATGGACCAACAAAAGTTTCAAGAAATGCTGCATTCCTAATAATTTAGATAGGTCTGAAAATGACATTTTGTGGGAGAATGAAAACGTGAACGAGCATACTGGCGATCAAAGAGTTCTAATTCTGAAAACAGTTCAGATTCTGAATAAACATTTCCTTTATTATTTTTCTTTCACTTAAGTTAGGTTAGGTATCTTGGTACTTACCTAATATTAATTGTGTTTAAATTACATACCTAATTTTGTTGACATGAATGTAAGCTGTGCTGCGGTACTATTACATGAGAAAAAGTAAATATCTCAACACGCGACTTAATATTAGCCTTCACCATATCTAATATACGGTGAAATATTGACATCGGGGAATCCCTTTTCCCAATTCCATAACCGGGCATTCCACGCTAAACGAAGCTTTAATGTGTTCCACGCATCTGTCATCTTATTCCGGTTTTTATGTTCCGAAATTTTCGGGTTTCAAATAATGGGTTCTTCTTTTAAAATTAAAAAAATTCTAATATCAATTTATTGGTTCTCTCCATATTTGAAATCCATTATTTAGAAATAATAATAAAAGAATTCTTTAAAAAATTTGTTTATTATTATTTCCAAAATATTAGTTTAATATGTTAATTATTAATAATAATATGTTAAATGTTATTTCTAACGTATTAAAATATTAAATTAATATTTTAGAAATAATAGTGCACAAATAGTCACAGTGTACTATCATTATACGCTACCACTGTACGCTACCCCTCATTTTAAAATAAAAACGAGGGAGTATGATTATATGAGTTACCTCAAATGAGTTTTATGAGTTACCTCAGAAGAAGTAACTCATATGAGGGCTGGAGGAATAGAACCGACTTATTGATAGTGATGGGTCCCTCATTTTTGAGGAACCTCATTTGCTCTATTTTAACTATTTCACTTACTCTATTTTCAAATGTGAAGAGAATCATTATTTATGAAGAGTTACTCTTTTGTTTTCAAATGAGAAGTTCCTCTTTATTTTCTCAAAACAGGAGATCCTCCTTCTCTTTTAAGAGGAACTCTTGAACCGATTTATTATATGAAATTTTCTCGTTGATGACAATACTTCTGCATAACGAAACAATATCGTTTAATCTTAATGCACATAGCACGCTTAGGCCCCTGCGTCAGCCAGGAGGAGAAGAGTACTTGCTTCGTATGATAAGCGGCTGTCGTGTAATTATGGCTTCCTCGTTTCTGAGATATTTTATTTAAGGTCTCATCAAGATGAAATCAAGAAGGAGTAATTTTTACGTTTCACCATTGTGAGGCCTCATATGAGGAATCCATTACTGACATTATAACCCAAGCCGATGCATTATAAAAACAAGTCCTCTTTTCATTATAACCGCCGTTGCGACTGACGCGTGCTATGTGCATCGACGTTGCACACAAATATTATCATCATCAACGAGTTCACTCTTCTCTTTTGAAAACCAGAGGAAATCCTCTCTTCAAATAGAAAACGAGTAACTGCTCGATTGAAAAAAAGGTGGAACTCTTCTATTGAAAAGAAAAAGTGGAATTCCTCTTGAAAGATGATGAACTCAAAAAAAGATGAACTCCTCATAAATAATGATTTGCTTCGGATTCTTCATTTCATTAGTCATATGAAGTTTCACATAAATGAGGAACCCATCAGTAGCTACTACTTATATGATCTCAACAGACTTAAATAACTTGACACATCATCTCGGATTAACCAAGTGTAAGGGGAGCATTGACGAGTGTATTACGGTTGGGTTTCCATTCATTCGTGCTGGTGTATCATCAATCAACGGGGGGGTACATTACGCATAACGAATGTTCGGCGAAGTTAACCTCCCACACGATATGAGAGCTCGGATGAGGAATGTTGGCCCAAAGTGTATAACGAAATGGATTTAGGAAAAGATTTTATAATCTTATAACTAACGCCTAATGTAATGTGTTAATGTAAATACGTCTGGTGGGATCTTATATTTTATCGATATGAAACAAAATCATATTGGTTTTATCTACATCAGATGCACATTATCCCAGTTAAAAAGCCTGGCATCAAAGTATGTGTTGGATCGTGTAGTTATTATATCGAAATTTAATAAAATATTGTTTTATTTATAAAATTGTAAAAATGTGAAAAAAAACTTTCGTTTTTTTTGCCAATTCAATGAGCTTTGTATATGCATAAAATTTTCAGATGCGAACAAAGAAGAAATCTCTAAACTCAACAAAGATTCACTAGAAATCATAAAAAGATCGATATATGGTATAAGTTTATCAAGTGGACGTGTTATAGGAGTTGTTAAAGATTATTTCTCGGAAACAAGCATAGAATCAACATTATTAATGACCAGAATAGGTGTTGAAAATATGGGTCTTTATTATAAATTATGCAAATATGTTCTTATTGGCTACAAAGAGTATTCGAGTTATGGTAAAAAATTTACCGACCTGAAAAATATAATTCCACTAAAAATATTTAATAGGAAACGCTTAGCAAAAGCTTTGAATAAATTCGTAACAACATGGTCGAATTGGTTTCAAGAGGTCGATATTATAATAGGTTATGCGACCACTACAGCGCACAATCTATTTGATTTCTCAAGTTCGAAAAAGAATACCGTAGCGAATATCTTTGATGCCATGCACACTTTGACGAAAGCAAATTTTGATCAGATCGTTGCTGTTTTAATTCATTTCATGGAAAACGTCAAAGGATATTGGTTATTTTATCGAAAATTAAATCAACATGCATCCGGTTGTATAGAAGCTATAAAAGTAGGACAGGATGTTAAGACTATTAAGAAATTATTAAAGCAGTGGACTTCCGATTTCACACAACTTACTGCCCAAAAACAAGTATTCCAATCTCTCAAAGAAGAAAGTCAGAATATTACTGTGTTGATTGAAAATAATAAAAAACATTCTGGAGTTGTACATAATATTTTTGAAAAAAATATTGTCTGATCTTACAGTAAGTTTTAAAAATATATGTATATTATTAAATGGAAGTAAAATTTTTTTTTTAAGTTGGAGTTTTGTGCAGGTACGAATAAACGTTCCAAAATAATCAAACTAATCAAAAGTAATATATTTCCTAGTTTCATATATTCGTAAGTTCTTTCCATGTCTTAATTTATTCTGTAACCAATCTTGCTTTATTACTATTCTTGTACTAACTATTCTTGTAGTGGGGATTCGGACATCTTCATCCAAAGCACGACAGAGAGATCAAACATTGAAAGACTTTCTTTTTTATTTCCAGTTGAGCAATTTTTCATTTGGCTCTTAACAAACCACAACTTACGGCTTGTGCTAAAATCATGCAAACATATCTAGCAGCATCTAAATCCACGCAGTTTTATCTTTAGAACAAACTCATATTTGATCTGAGGTATTTTCTGGGCACATAGTAACATGTTCTTTAAAAATTTTTACTTGTAAATCATGAGTTTATCTTTAAAAATAATAAACAGGTACATAGTTTACTCAAGCGAAGCACAGAGTAAACTAAGAGAAGTAGAAAAAAGTAGTAGCAAAAGGAGGGAGACGGAGAAAATAGAAAGGATTAAAAGATTGAAGTGTGAAAATAATGTATGGAAGTATCTAAGTATGAATGGGACATTTGAAACAAATAGAGAATAATGCATGATATGGAGAAAAGGCAAAGAGAGAAGAGGTGCAGGATGAGGGGTATGGACCAGAATGAGGATATAAAGGAAGAGAAAGCTTTAGTGAACATATAGAGAAAGAAACTGTGGTAGGCCCTAATGGAATGCCATGTGAAGTTTGGGGATATCTGATGCATTAGTAAAAGGATTTAATGAGATTTAGAGTAGGAAGGAGCTTGTGCCAGAGGAATTGAAAGAAGTAGATTTTGAAGTAATTAATTATTTAAGAGAAATTAATTATCAGGTGGTGAATTATAGATGGGGTTACAATAGTGAATGGAGTATATAGTTTATTTTGTAGAGTAATGAATAAGAGGATTGTGAGATATTTGAGTGAGAAAAGGTACTGTCAAAAAGCAAAATAGATTTATAAAGGGAACTGATAATTTGATAATCATAAATTACAAGCATTTGACAACATAGTGGGAGAGAACTATACTTGAGAGTCAAGTGGGAATATCAGAAAAAATTATTGAGATTATACGAATGTACGAAAAGACAATATACGAGAGGACAAAGACAAATTGCGTGTCTGAATGGTTTGAAGTAAGGACAGGGATGTCCAAGAAGCCGCAATTTCTTTAAAATTTACATATCAGATGTGGGAAATGTGTTGAGAAACGGACAATGTGGAGGGGTGATTTCGAATGCATGGCGAAAACGGGAGCTGAAATGAACCAAAAAAAAAAATGAAAGACTGACGAAATATTATATAGAGAATAACGGTTTACAGGTGAATATGGAAAAAAACAAAAGTGTTGGTGTGTAAGGAAGGATGTGGAAGGAACAGCAAAAAATACAAGTGTGAGTTAGATGAAAATGTGGAAATGTGATTCGGTAAGAATGAGAATTACAATAATGGAAATTTATATGCAAAGTCTTTTGTTATAGGCAGCAGATAGGTTATTGGATGACCAAACCAGATGGGCGACCAAAGAAAGAGCGGAGATGGAAAGGTTGATGTGTGGAGTATTGAGTAGAATAATTAAAGTGGAAAAGTCAACACCGAGTAAATCAGGTTTGCAAGAAAATGGGAAATACAAATGCTGGAATAAAGGAATAAAGAAGTTAGTGCAGTATGAGAGAAAAGTGGTAGTGGATAAGACTGTGAGTTTAGTGAAAATAAATCTGAAGGATGAAAAAATGGGTATCTGTTTGAATGAATAAGAAATAAAGAGGGAGAAAGTATTTGAAAAACAGGATGGTCTATGGAAAGATGATTCGAGAAAAAGTATGTAGATGAAGCTGAAAATAAATTTGAGATAAGGATGAATGATATTGAAGTGCAAGAAAGATGGAAACGAATGAGGCTTAAGAGATATAATAGAAAATATTTCAGTATAATAAATGGAGAGGGAATGCCAGAGTGTATGACAGCAGGTGTAAGTATGGACAAAATGGAGAGAATGCAATATTTAGATGTGGGAGTGAGGAAACGGGAAACAGGTATTGGATAGATAAAAGTGAGAGGATATGCAAGATATGCGGAAGAGATGAGGAGAGATGGGTGAACGCATGTCCGGGAATGAATTTGAGTGATAAAGAAAGATGTTTCGCGGGTAATGTAAGTGTGTTTGGGAGGAGGAATAAAAGGTATAGGGATAATGGCTTTTCAAAAAAGGCTTACCTACACAGTAAAGAAACTATCTGAGAATATTTAAAAATATTTGCACAACAAAATTGCGAAATAACCCTCCAATTAATAAATAAAAGCTGAAACTATGCACAAACACTACTTATCAAGATGGTTACCTCTATGCATTTGACGTGAATTTTAGTAAAAGCAAGTGGTAAAATCATTTGTCCACTTTTGTCCCATCTAGTATTAACTGACACAGGTATAAAGAACAGCTGACATAGAGTATCAATAGGAATGATGTGCACAATCATAAGATATAAGCATTTGTATATACCGGTACTTTCAAGTACTGTCGGGACATGAAGGGTTAAAGCCCATAATACATTTTGGATAATTTTAATTCCCTTACAATTAAAACAGCAGTATCCAATTACGTTATTTTGAGTCAATAGTCTACATATGAGTCAAAAGTTAGACTAAGACAAAAGTTACTGTTTTTATTAGTTTCAAGTATGCATTGTAACGATAAACATTTTATTTAAAATGTTGAACTATCCGCTTCAAGATTATTCACAATTTCTTTTTGGGATTAGTTACATTTACATTTGTACGTAAATATTTCAGCTGTTAGTTATTCCTCGCGGTAAAATCTCACAATATTTTTAAAAAAGACGGTACATGTCGTACGTATTAAGTCAAATCGATTCGGAGCATGAATGCCAACCGGAATAGATAAAGCAAAAACGCAACGTTACATGAAGATGAGATGCTGGAGCTCCAGATATTTTAGTTTTATCCTGGAGCAAGGAGAATATGATGTAATGGTGATATATTCGAGTCATAGGTTATTAGTACGATTTAAACTGTTTTTTTTTGCGGAAAAGAGACATTGACTGATTGACAAAAACAACCGATACACAAGTCGATTGTAGCCCCATCCACTACAGATTCTTCAAATGATGATATACAAACCCAACTAATAAAATGCATCAACGTTTGGCGGTAATCGTATTTTCAGTTCGCGGGGCGTGAAAAGCAATGAAGTTCGTTGAAAATTACCGGCCAACTCTCGTTGCAAGTTTTCTACGCTTATATTGTGATGACTGTCTAACAATTATAAACATTTATTGTTACTGCATTAGTGTCATGTTATAAGACAATTTTATAAGTCGTTTCGAAAATAATGTTGGGAAATTATATAAGAAGTTATGGAATTTATGAAATATGAGTTCCGGAATTTGAGAATTGATGAAATATTGGGATATATTGGTTTAGTACTCTGGAATCAAGGAAAAAACGTGAAGAAAATTGTGGTAGAAAAAAATACCGGAGAAAAAAGAGAAAGAATGTTGTAGAAAAAAAAAGGAAATGGTTCCAGTAGGATTATTGAACAATACAGATGGATTGATGTTGATTTATTGGTAGTACACATTGGTGCGCACCGTTTAAAGCTATATGTCAGGCGCCTTAGGCATATTCACTTACGATGTTATATTATTGAGAAATAAGTTATGATGATGAAATTGATGATGAAATGAGTTATATGATGCTGAAATAAGTTATGTGATGAAATGAGTTATGATATGACGAAATTAATGATGAAATAAGTTACGTGACGAAATTGATGAGGAAATAGATGAATATCGATGACGAAAAGATGTTGAAATAAATTATATGATAAATATAGACGATGAAATTATAGGAAATGCAGATTTGAGGATGAAATGATGGATAAAGAAGTATACATCTCTAAACAACGATATATAAAATTAAATGATGCAGATTATGTTTCTAATAAATACGGAATTGAGTAAATTCCGAAGATTAGAATAAAATTCATAGAAAGACACTCATTTCGAAGAATGACACTGCGTTTAGCGTGAATCTAGAATGGCGAAACAGAGCGTCCACTGGCAACACCGGATTATACAGATTCGATACGACATATTCGTAATCGCTTAATTTACAGTCCCCTGGAAAATTCAAATTGCTGCAGAAGCGTCTATACTCGCGATTGTAAAGGATTATATTCGAGTTAAGTGTTATT
>WYDF02314519.1:0-14780 GCA_009867245.2 Adranes taylori
ATTGTTCTCTCGGTTATATTAATTGTTCTAATGCCATATATTTAAAATTAAAACATTTATATTAGGTTTTCGTAAAATTTCAAAATGGCGGCTAAGTGCACAAAGACCTTATAAACAGATTGAGAATTTTACATACTTGTTAAAAAAATGCAGATTTTCGAATCTCAAATGCTTAAAGCAAAGCTAAGAGGTTGCATAAAATTAAAATCTGGGTGGTAACCCACCTCAAAAAAAGAAGTTAGGGTCCCCCAAAGTCTTATATAGCTTACTCATCAATATAACATGTACACAAATTGTAAAGTTTTATGTTTTTGTTCCCCATAAAATACACACTTTTAGAATAAAAATGTTAAAGTAACGTCAGGAGAAACCATCAAACGTTAGTGGCAGTATCCTTCGCAAGCTAGGGGCCTCCAAACTCTTGTGTGATTTATACAATTATATAAGATATGTACACTAATTTTACACTTTTCCATATTTGTTCCACGCAAATCGCAAAATTTTGTATTCGAGTTGTTCAGGCAATGGAAAGAGGCTCCGACCAAACCAAATCCAGGTAGCAAACCCTCTAAAAACAGTTATGGGCCTTCCAAAGTTGTGTATAATACACTCATCTATGTATTTGCAGTTTTGATTCTACATCGCATTCTATTTTATTTAAAATATTAGAGATATGTCAATAGCCTCTAACAACTTAAATATAGAAGGCAACACCGCTCAAAAACAGAGCTAAGGGCTTCCAAGTCTTGTATTTACTCATCTATACGGCATATGTGACGAAATTTTAGATTTATTCGTATTTGTTCCACGTCAATCGCACAATTTTGTATTCAGAATGTTTTAGAACAATGTATAGAGGTTCCCACAAAAACAAATCTAAGGGGCAACCCCCCTCAAAGAACAGAGTTATAGGTTTCCAAAATTGTGTGCAATGTACTCATCTATATACAAGGGTGGTTTGACATAAATCTAGCCTTCGATAGATGGCGTTATGTGACAACGAACGCCATATTGGTTTTGACATTTTCCACATATCCAACATATTGAAGCAAAAAGAACAATTAGTTTGGTTTTTACAGCCTAGCAACAGTTAAATTTTGGAAATCTGAATTTGTTCGTGGTCATACGAGTGTTTTTGAAGATGGCCATGGCCCTCATATAATCAAATCAAATCATTTATTACGTGCATTTATTACAAGTATTATACATGTCAAGTTAATTGCTAAAACTATATCAAAATTTAATTATCTCTATGAATAAGTAAAATGACAAAAACATGGTTAATAAAATGTTGTTGAAACAGATTCTTTAAAAGTAAGTAAAATCTTTACAATTAAACAACACATGTGGTTAATTTGGTATCTCTTTTAGAAGAAAAATTATTTAATAACCTAAAAAACACGAAGCTCTCACCACAAACTATAAACTATAAAATTCAGTACCAATTCTGTATTCCATATGGGTCCACAATACCAGCATGATAAAATCAATGATTTATTCACATAGAAAAATGAGCAGTAGAAATCTTACAACTCAAAAATTCTTCACAGGTGTAGAAACTTTTTTCTATGAAAAATTTGTTAACCTATTATGAACCTGTTATTTATAAACCAAGTCTCTACTAATAATTGTACCTCTCTAAACTTATTTACTAAATCCGTTGTTGAATCTGAGCTAACGAATAGAGCGATATCATCTGCAAAACTCAACATATTAACATTGCCCAGATGAAAAATATCATTGAGATATATTATAAATAATATCGGACCCAAAACCGAACCCTGAGGCACCCCACTAGTGAGATTCTTTACAGAAGAAACTCCATTTCACCACCTGCCGCCTCCCAGTTAAGTAGGATCGGATAAGGTCTATAGCATGCGAGCCAAAATTATACCATCTAAGTTTTTCTAGCAATTGATCGTGACGAACCCAATTACAAGCTTTCGAAACATCTAAGAATATAGATTCTGCTAGATTTCTTTTCTCAAAGATGTCATCTACGTTCTCTACATGTTTTAAAATTGTAGTTGTGGTAGAAACTCCAGACCTGAAACCGAACTGATTCACATTTAAAAGACCATTCTCCTCCATATGTAGAACTAACTGCCGTTTTTGTATCTTCTCTATTACTTTTCCAAATATAGGAACGATATTGGCTTATAATTATTTACATTATTTTCATCACCAAATTTAAATAGTGGAGATACGAATGCAATTTTCAACACTGCAGGAAAAGTAGATTCCTTAACACATTTATTAATCATTTTAATCTATGGTACTAGAATGGTATTTACAACTGCTTTCATGATTTTGGTATTAAAACCATAAAAATCTTTGCTCTTACTGTTGTTTAGATTTTCAATAATTAATCTTACTTCATTATATGACACTTCATTAAAATTAAGATAACTGGCATTTGTATTATAATTATTTATGAAGTACGTCCCACTTGTAACATCAAGTGGTACCATGAATTTTTCAGTTAATTTAATCAGATTAATGTTAATTTAATCTGAAAAATGATTATTAAATTGATCAGCAGAAACAGAGGTATTTAACTCCTTATAAGTTTGATTACTATTATGTACATTTATGTCCCATGCTGCTTTGGACTTATTTTTTGCATTTGCAACAGTTACAACATATATCGACACTACACCAGAAATCGTCAACAAAATCCATGAATATGAAAAAGCTATCCGCGCCATGGATGCCGCGTTTACTCACTATCGACCAAAAACGCACACATGTGACGGATTCGGAGAAGCTTTTGGGGAATATAAAACCGAAGATGTTCGTCGATACGTCACTGTTCATGAAAAGTGGGTCCATTACTACACGTCGGACACAAAGGAACAATCAAAGCGGTATCCACCGTATTCATCAGACCCTTGCGACTTCTTCCCGTTCCCAAACCTAAAAAAATGGTTCGGAGGATGCCGTTTGGCAACAGAAGATGAAATGATGACTGAAACTTCCCACTATTTTAAAGAGCTCGAGTAAAATTGCTTTACGGAAGGAATGCAGAAGTTGGAAAGTCGTCTTAACAAGTGTATTGCTTTAAGAGAGGACTATGTTTAAAAATAAATGATAAAAAAAACTGTGCGTTTTCTTCTGCGAAACCAGCCTCGTATATAGGCAATGAATGTAAATAAAAATGAGCAAGAAATGCCCCAACTAAGAAAGTCCTATGCCAATATATTGCTAACATGTCCAACATAGTTGTACTGTCAACGCATTTGAAAAACGTATCCCAGTTTCTTAATCGTATAAGCAGGTGTTTTATAGATCATGTTATCCTCGGCCATCAAGATGTGAGGAGCATTGAACAAGATGCAATGACAAGATAATCAGCACTGAATGACGTGCTAGAACTTTTATAACTGCAGATCACTACTCCTGTAGAAGTCTTTTCAACGACTTAGCTCTTACATTTGGTATTCCAAAATGCTGAATGGCAACACATTCTACAAAAATTACACAAAATATCCCCAATCAAAATTTCAACAGAGAGTCAAACAAAATTGACTGTAAGTAAATTTGAGTAGAACCAACTTGATATACGAATTCGGGCGCATTTGAGATCACTTCCAACATTAACTACCGAGACAACAAAAGATTCTAGGAGAAACCATTAAGCCATCCCCAAACTTCTAAATAACCATTTTTGATGGTAAAATCATAAACTTTTTTCCCAGCTTGCTGATGACTTTGCAGATTATCCAGACTTGCATAAAAATTTGTTTCGATAACAAATTATCTGCAATCATCAACTTTTTGATGGACCATCTCCGAAATATCTCTTATCCTATAACTTCAAACAGAGCCTTCGAACACTTAAGAATTGGCAAAAGCATCATCCTTCACAACATTCGTCGAATGAATCTTCTAAATTTTAGAAGATTCATTCGGCTCAGAAAATCATATAATTGCTGTTTTCCATAGGTACCAAATATCCTTTATTTTCCAAGTATCACAGTTTCCCAATTAGGAACTATACTAATGATTTTGTAAACAAGATTTTTGAACCCAAAAAGATTTCCTTCTGAATCCAAAATTTTTGAGAGAACAACTATTACCTGCCATTTTGCCTACTTTTACATCATTGCGTCTTGAAAGCCTATAAAAATAATTCTAAAGTGCATATTTAACTGTTATGTATTCAGATTTAAATGCATGCGTATTTTATGGTTTTAAAGTGCATAATTCCGAGATTTAGAGGTACAGGTTCAAATCCTGATCGAGAATTCTCTCTTCCTTTGGCTTTTGGACGTTTTTGAATATGTCAGTTTCGCAATAATTCATAAAATAACTTATAAAATGGATCTCTTTGAATATTAAGCAAGAAAATTGATGAAATAATAAGAACCCTAACGAGTTTGGTGTCAAATGCACTATGGCTGTCAGGAAAAAATATCAAGGGCACAAGTCTGGATTTCTACAAAAATTCCACTGAATTATGTTACTTCCTCAATGTAATTACTAAACATAATCGACTCTAAGACCACAACAACACAAAAGCAGGAAATTCAAATTTATCTTGAAGAAATATACTTCTGAAATATTGAAGCCATTTCAGCAATTGATTTATAAATATTTATCAATAATATATAAGAAATTCTACTCTAATCACATAATCACATTTCCAATATAATTAGCGCAAACTTTAGTTAACCATTTACACAAGTTTTTAAATAAAAGTGTTGCAAAAGTTGTGTTGCATATTTAATATTTTTATAACAAACTAATTAAACTATGTTTTGTTTAAATGATTATCACTGAATGGAAGTTTTCGCGTAAAAAATACTTGTAGTTAAATTTCGAATAAATATTTATATAAATGGAAGTTAATAATGTAAATAAAGTTTTTGAAAAGTGAAAAATTATGCCTAAATTGTGAATATTATATGTCTTAAATTAAACACATGTATCACGCACAACACACGGAAAGAAATTTATATATATCCATATACAATAAAAGCGCAATTGACGGTCGACGAACACAAAAATATGTTTTTCGTATGTGTATTATATTTACCGCCGAGACAGTAACTCAGTCAGTCAGTGAGCCAGAAGACCGATCCCGAAACGTCCGATCCTGAATGTCATGGACAAAATCTGGAACAGCCAGGAAAGCGTAACTAGACAGCAACAAATACGCACATTAGGGTTACCATTTCTCTCATTAAATATAACCCCAAAACTCAGTGGATGCGAATGGTTTTTAAACTCAATGGTTTTTAGATTTCGTAAATTATTTGATCTTAGACTCAAAATCAACATGATTCCACGAGCATGGTTTGACGGAAACCTAGCCTAAGTAAGAAAACGCACGATTTTAATTTTTTTATCGATTATTTTTCAACATAGTCCCCTTTTAAGACAATACACTTGTCAAGAAGGCGTTCCAACTTCTTCATCTCTTCCGAAAAGTAATTTTGCTCGATATCTTTAAAATGGTGGGAAGTGTCGGTCATCAATTCATCGTTTGTTGCAAAACCGCATTCCCCCGAGCCTTTTTTAGCCTTTTTTGCGAACAGGAAGAAGTCGCAAGGGCCTAGATCTGGTGAATACGGTAGATGGTGAATCCAATTCGTAGCCTAATTGGTGCAATTTTGCCTGCACGATGACCGCTCTGGGAGCGGGTACATTTTTACATCTTTTTTGCGAGTCAAACCAGTGCGTTTTTTCTTCAATTCGGCGTCAAAACGGTCCAATAATGCTGCGTAATAATCGCCAGTTATGGTTTTACCGTTTGTCAAGTAATCAATAAGAATAATGGCCTTTCGCACCCCAAAAAACAGTCGCCATCATATTACCGGCCGATCTTTGCCTTCTTCGCTGGGCCTTCGCCGCTTTTTCTCCACTGCTTTGACTCATTCTTCATCTCCGGCGCGTAGTAATAGACCCACGTTTCATAAACAGTGACGTATCGACGAAACAAATTATTCGGATCATGTTTTATCTTCGCCAAAAGCCTCTCCGAATCTGCCACACGTGTGTGTTTTTGGTCGATAGTGAGTAAACGTAGCACCCATCGCGCGGCACAAACATTTTCATATCCAAATATTTGTGTATGATGGAGTGTACACGCTCATTTGATTTGATGTTTGCATACTCTGCTAGCTCACGGATATTGATCCGATAGTTTGTCATAATCACATCATTGATTTTGTTCACAATTTCTGGTGTAGTGATGATATTTGAGGGCCCTGGGTGGTCATCATCAAAAACACTCGTACGATCAGGAACAAATTCAACTTTCCAAAATTTAACTCTTGACTCGCCATAAACTGCATCCAGTTCTGCTTTGATTTCTGCATTGTGTTTCCCATTCTGGCGAAAGAACTTAATCACTGAACGATATTCGACTTTTTTCATTTTGCACAAAACACAAAACTTGCTTGCTTGCGACGTATGTAAAAACCAAGCTAACTGTTCTTTTTCCTTCAAATTTTGACGGACAGCTTGTGTTGGATCGCAAATGCCAAAACCAATATGGCGCTCGTTGTCACGTAACGCCATCAGTCGAAGACTAGATTTATGTCAAACCACCCTCGTATATTCTACATTAACTAAAACCTTGCGCCACGTCAATCAATGGCGCGCCCCACGTCAATCAATGGAAAAACTGAAGGGGCCCTATTTTGGATTTTGCGTAAATACCAGCTCCCCCGATAAGATAAAAAATATGACGTTTACAGAATTTCAAAGATAATGAAATTCTCTACAAAATTTATAACAACTATTTTTTCGAAAAATCCATTTCCAAAAAAGATATGAATTTTTGAAAAATTGAAAAAGAAATTGTCAATTTTCTATAACCTCCAGAGCAAATGTCGATTTTTTCAGCATGATTCATGATTACTTGAAGAAACTAAAATACTCGAAACATTGACAAATTTCTAAACTTTTTGAAAATTTTGACATTTAGGAAAATGCATTGCTTATTTAGCGTTTTCTCTGGTCCTAATTGTCCGATCGACCTAAATTAGGGGTCAAATGAAAGAAGAATAATTGCATAATGGACATGATAGGCTTTTATTTTGCTAAATTGTTGCGAATGAAAAAAAAAATAGGATAACATTTGCAATTTGTACCTGGAACTTCCATTGGCAGCTGAAGTTCCAGGTACATCTGAAGTACTTACACGTCATCCCGAGCATGCTGAATGGACTACAGTTATGATGAGCTGGTTTCTAATTACATACAAAACGAGTTAAAGTCAAGACGGTAGAGAAAAACGTCACCTATATATAGTACAACCCATAAAGTTACCGATGCCATTCAGCGCAGAGACAAAAAGTGTTGTAGAATCCACGAAAGGTCACAATCCAGCAATGTTGTTTGAAAAATTCTTTCTTAAAGATGTAGACTTGATAACAGCAAATAGTGTTTTGTACGCGAGACAAAATAACCGCATAATTTTTAAATGAACCGTGAAGATTTGAAGTTTTTTTGGGAATATTGATGTTAACTGCCTACCGAACGTGCTTACTGGAGTTCGACTGATAAAATGTTCAAAGTGAGACTATTATGCAATCTCATTCAGAGAAACTCGTGGCAGTGGGGAGTTTTTCATGAAATTTTGTCTATGGATGAGTCTATGATTAAATATTTTGGCCCTCATTCAGCCATACAATTTATAAGGAAAACACTCGTGCGGTTGGGTAATTGGAATTGGGCTGCAACACGCTCTAATGGCTACTGCGACAAATTGCGGCAAGTTAACTACAGAAGTTCCTGTTGATCCTCCCAACGCGAGAGTCGTAAAATAAAATCTCTGTTGGCAAAGATGCCGATTTTCCCCAAATGAGCATACTGTAACGCCGAAAAAATATACACATGTATTCACTTCTTGACATTTTATATACATAATTTTAACGGAAAACGAGATTTATTACACACAAAATAATGCAGCACACACGTTGCAACTTGCTAGCGACCAAGGTAAGATAAAACTTCTCTGGGATTAGGAAGAAATTGGCGGTCAAGAGAAAAGTGAAGTGGTTTCGACGATAATTAACTTTTTTGTAGATGTTGATCACGAGTTTTTATATTTACTTGATTAATAATAAAATAACCGATGGCGACTTAACTTTTACGAAAGTTTTACCAATCAGAACCGCCGTATATTTTACAATGTTGTGTACTTATAACTTTATTATTACAAACTATCAGTTATTGTATGATTTGTGACTCTTAGGGTACAGGGCCACAGGCACAATGGGAATGAATATAACTAAGAAATGTCCGCTTAGAACTGTAAAAATAATGAAAAAACAACCCAGAGCCGAGTATGACTACTGATTTGATACGAAAAACGAAATATGAATTGTACGCTGAAAAGATAACAATGTTTTCACTATAGGAAACAACTTTAAGCCTCTATGAAAAATAAAAAGATGGTGAAAGCTTCTAAAGCAAAAGGTGGAATTAGATTATCATAAAGTATAACAATGGCATGAGTGGCGTCAACCAAATCGATTAGTCCATTATTATGTACCGGGTACACTAAAAGGAAAAAAAAATGTGCTGGGAAATATCTACCTTCTTTCTGGATATGACCATATATAATGCTTGCCAGGAAAACTTAAAATCTGTAGGCGAAGGCAAATAAAAAGTTTGCCGAGGCTCAGCGATGACCAGGTTACAGTTTTTAACAATAACGTCATTCGCAAAATCGAACGAACTTCAAACAAAACCTACTGATGCTGTATGGCAGGTTATGAAAAGTCTTTAGTCACAACGTTTGAAGAAACACCTCCAGAAGGCCAAAATACTGTTAGGCAGCCCTGGTTATCAACGGAAACAATAGATCTCATTCTGGAACGAATGAACATTAAATCCCCGGCTCTTGCCAACAGTATAGATCTAGAACTGTACCAATTGATAAATCGGGAGATACAATCTGCTACGAATAGAAACAAACAAAATCTGATGAATGTATAGAAATTCAGAATTTCTCTGAGACTAATAACTCAAAAGGCCTCTTCAAGAAGATACATTCTATCACTCAGGAGTTGAAACCCCGACATTGGGCATTTAAAGATATCATCATCAGAAGTCTTGTAGTTAACTTCAGTATTGCTTACCCTACATAAGAAAGGATCAGATATCACATACCAGCAAGCTTGGACCGATATTGTTTCGAAACTAACAGAAACAAGTTTCTCAAAGTATCGCGCCAAGTGAACGATCGACAGATCTGGAAATCAACTGTTAAACGAATAAAAGAGATTAGAAAATGCCCTATTCAACGTCAACGTCCAACGTATTCACCACTAGTTATCACACGCCGGTCAGGACATTGGACGAAGAAGAAGAATGCTTGGCAACTGCATGTTTTATTCAGCAAGATTGGACAGGTGACATACATGGATCTATTATTATTACTCAAACGGACTATTGGACTTTTTGTTTTTGATGACGTACAAAAACAAAATGTCATTCGTCGTCATCAACAATACTTGAACTGGAACGGTAAAAACGGTCACAAGGAACCGTCACAACACCGAGCGCATCGAAAAACGATTGGGTTGGGTTTTGTTATTTACCACAACCGAGATCGCTGGCGTTGCGAAATAAAATGTTGAAATGTGGATACTACAAGGGCATCTGCCACATTAGTATTCGGCGTTGAAAAATGCCATAAAGGTAGCCGCTGAAACCACGGTAGAATTTTTAGAACAGGAGAGGAGAGTAGCGTGGTTTAATGATGACTGCCGAATAGCTCTAGATCGAAGAAATGAGCTTAGAAAGAAGGCGCTGCAAGAGCAAACTATCAAGCTTTCACGGTGGCGAGGACAACTGCTGAACCATGTGCAAGAGGAAGAAGAGGGAGTGGGAAGGTAATAAGGCAGCAGATATTGAGGAAATGGCAGAAAGAAGGAAATACGCGAAATGTACGCAAGAATTAAGGAGGAGAAAGCAAGTTTCTAGGCAAAGGGCACAATGATCAGCGACGAAAATGTAAACCTTGTCATTGATCCTAATAAAGTCGTTGACTTTTGGGCTGACTACTTTGAGAAACTACTGAACGAGGATAGTGAGAGTGGCAACGCGAGGGGAACACTAGCAGCAGGGGGCGTAAATGGTGTAGATTTGCCAATAGTAGAGTAGAATCTCGGCGAGGTAAAGGAAACTATAAGCAGCATTAAGAATAATAAGGTACCTGGTGGTGGCCTGATGAACTTTTGAAATATGGAGAACAATGCATATGAAGTTACACTTACTAATCTTCAGAGTCTGGGAACAGGAGCAGATGCCAAATGACTGGAATGTTGCCCACATCTGCCCTCTACACAAGAAGGGCTTCAAGCTGGATTGCGCTAACTACCGGGGTATATCCCTTCTAAACACTGTCTCTAAGGTTCTGACTAAAATTCTAGCCAGACGACTCGAACCTTACTCAGAAAGAGCTTTGGGTGATTACCAGTCTGGGTTTAGGAGGGACGGAACAACTAATAATCAAATTTTCACAATTAGGTACATCCTTGAAAAATGCTATGAATAACACCACTGTACAACCGTACATCAGTTACTCATAGACTTTATCCAAGCTTATGACAGCGTACATATGCCATATTTATACGACACTTTGGCTCTGCTGGGTGTAGCGCAAAAGTTGATTGGACTTATCAGAATGACGCTAGTAAACTCAAGCGCCAAATTACGATAGCTGGCTAAGTGTCCACGGAGTTCAGTATATCAAGAAGCCTAAGACAAGGGGAAGCCCTCTCATGCATCCACATCATTCTGGGGCGTATTGTAATGAAGACTGAAATAAACCCCGAAGGAACTGAAGTGAACCCCAACCGCTCTGTGCAGTATCTGGTTTATGCCGGTGACGTGGACCAACTCGCTAGAAGAGAGAGGAAACTTAGAGCAGTTTTTCAACAGCTGGGGGAAGAGTCTAAAGAAGTAGGAATTCAGGTTAACATGCGCAGAACATAGTACTGGAACTGGTAATGTCCCGAATGGTGCCGCAAGCAGTGACACGACTTACCATTGGGGATCACCAGTTTGAAACGATACCTACTTTTAAGTATTTAGGCTCCGTTGTCACTGAGAACAATAACACGCAGTTTGAAATAAAAGAGCGCATCAAAGCGGGAAACAAAGCATATTTCAGTCTGCAGAAGCTTCTAAAATCTCGTGTACTGTCGTGGCAAAGCAAAAAGAGGATTTATAGAACTGTCATAAGGCTTGTAGTAATGTATGGGAGTGAAACGTGGGTGCTGAACGTACATGATGAGAGAATTCTGACTATATGGGAGCGCAAAATCCTCTGACTTATATTTGATCCGGGGTGTAATGGGAGTGGCTGGCGTATCGCAAAGAAAGACGAGATATATCAACTCTACGAGGATCCTACTTTGGTGGCTTAAGTGAAAAAAGCACGGTTTCGATGGCTGGGACATCTCGAATGCCAGAAGACCGGGCGGCGCGCAAAGTGTTCACACAACAAGCGGAAGGGCGAAGATTGGTGGGCAGGTCCAGAAAGCGCTGGTTGAAAAACGTGTGCGGGGTGTTGTGGAGGAGGCTCGAGCACTTGATGGACTGTAACGCTATTGGTTAATGGTAATGGTAAAATTATATATTTGTTCATATATATATAGTACATATATTGTATATTCAGTATATTCGATGGAATACATACAATTGAGGAGTATTTGAAAGTTTAATTTTTTTTCCATTTCTTAGAAACTTAATAATCTCAATCATAGAAACGTATGTTGTTCATAAATGAATAACGGTAAAAAACCTTAGATGTGTACATCTACAACTTTGTGAACTGTATTTAAAAGAAATTTATATCGGCAAACATGTTTTGAATAATCTGGTCATCACCGATGACTTGCCCGGTGACAAATTACATGAGACGATAAGTAACAAGCCAAAGTAAGAAAACGAATTTAGAATTAAAGTATGTTTGCAATTTTTCGTTATATACGAGGTATGATCATATAACATATACGAGGTATGATCAGATAGTACGCGGAATTCTTTTTAATTTCGCGGATTGTAGAAATCGCAACTGTCAAATTTTTGTTGTTGTGTTGATAGATAAATCTCCAAACATATGTTGACAACTGCAGCCATATTGGTTATTTAGTTCAATGCTAGTTGTCGATGTTTTACTTGTGAAAAAAATGGAACAAATAATTTGCAGCAAGTTTTGTGTTAAAAATAAATTAAAGTGGAGCATAGTGTTGGAGTCGTTGCTGAAGATGTTGCTGAAGATAAAATAAACTGGTAGCATTTCATTTGGCTCATGTCAAGCTGTTAGCAAAATTTGTTGTGGCAGCAAAATTTCAAAGGGTTTATGAAGAAAACGTCCCAATTAGTGGCGAGACAACTCCTGGCGATTGCACAACGATAACGCACGTGCGCACACTTCATTGTGTGTTCGTGATTTTTTTACAAAAAAAAAACCAACACCGTTATTATTTCGCATCCTCCGTTATTATTCACCTAATATGGCACCCTGCGTTTTTTTTTCTACTCTCGAAGATGAAAAAGACCATCAAAGGACGACGTTCTGCCGATATTCACGAGATTAAGACAGAATCGCTAAAGCAATGTAGCCATATCGAATACTGAATTTCAGACTTGTTTTGAAGAGCTGAAAAAAACGCTGGACGAAGTGTATTATGTCTAATGGGATTACGTTGAAGGGGACAATTTGAATATTCTGACAACTTGAAGAAAAATGATAATTCAGCGTATTATTTGATTATACCTCGTAGCATATACGTCAATTTATAAAACATATAGGTTTCCTGAAAATTTTTTAATACTTGATTAGAAACTAGATTATTGAACATTGGTTTTTGAAAAATTTCAGGTTGTATTTAGATTCAAGGAGTTCTCCTGAACTTCTGAACCAATTAGAATGAGAATTGGTGGTGATTCAGTGATTAAATTTGACTAAACCACCTCAACAACCCAAACCAAGAAATAAATATCGTAGTATAAATTTTTCAATAGATAGAATAGAGTGAGATTTAGATTTACAAAATCTAATTTCGAACAGAGATCAGTTCCTTTATTTACGCTCCTGAAATCCTCTATTACGTCTAAGATTTCTGTAACCAACAACTTTTGCTACAATTAGCTCTGTACTTTCAACATCTTCAATTATTTCTTCACAAGTGGACAAAATAACTATGCTTCAAGATTCAAGAATTTTTACTTAAAAAATAAACCTGAAATTTAACAGATTTTTAAAGAAATATTTAGCTATAGTATAAAAAATATTTCGTAAGAAAGATTGGTTTTATTGGTGCTAGTATTCGAAGTATGGCTTTTGGGAAAGAAGCAAGATGTAAAAGTACCGTTAGTCTAACAACGGACGCATTTTGAAACATCAAATACTCCTTCCGCCTGTTAACTAAATAGGACGTACTACCGAAGCCCTGTTGCTCTTCGAGGTGCATGGATACTAGAAAACCGGCAGGAAATCACTCTCATTCTTTTCGCTCTCCGAGAAGTTCAATAAGAGAAGGTTATAATTGCACCTGCTTTTGCTTGTTTGTTGCTCACATTAAATTACCATCTCGTGTTTATGGCTTATGCACACTTTTGAGGAACGTACTTTTACGCGTACTGCCAACAGATTATCGTTGGATTGGATATATGGCTCCGCATATAACTGAGTTTTCATATTTACTGCCTAAACGTATATAGTCAATTTGGTTTCTCATATTTCTATCCCCCCCCCCCCCCCCCAGCTGTCCAAAGCTTCCACGTACAATAACCGATTGTGCACTTATAATGACTAGTTGATTTTCTATCGAAATTAATTGAGTTTGTTTTGTTGGTAACCGTTATTTTGAAAAGCCTGCCATAGCATTAGATAAGCCTGCTGATTTCTACCTATCTACCTGACGTTACACAGAATGGAGAAACAAAAGGTCTATGTATATACACATCTATATGTATAGAAGCGACGCTCTAAAAATTAATACTATGAATGCAAAGAGAAGGAAAGTGAAAATGAAAAGTATGTATCTATGTGTGAGAAGGAAAAAGAGAATCTAATTGAAATGAGATAGGTGGGGAAGAAAATTTACGGAGACATTTAGAAGCAAAAGCGAGTGGTTATATCTTCCTGTACGATCCCGATATATACCTGTCTGGTTGACTTCTCTTTGTGTGGCCAAGTGTGTGTATATCTGTGTTTATCGGAGTTTCAATGAGAACTTTTCACCATTAACACTTTAATTAGGTAGCGTTTGCGCTATTCGATAGTCTGAATAGCATAAAACTGTCTTTAAAAATCAATATACAAGTTGCATTTAAACAATTTATATTACGCATTATGCCCATCTAAATTGTACTCTAAGGCCTAAATTATCAATATTGAGAATGTCATGACGTTGTAAAATACTAACTTTTGCAGAATGACCACAATTCAATAATTCAATATCTTACCATAATATGCAGAGTAATATTTCTACGACACTGTTTCCGACAAATTTCTTGAGAAAAAAGTTGCTGAAGATGTTTCTTTTTTTTTTTGTAAGATAAGATATTAAACAAAAATCTTTCTTGAATGCATTCATGTCAAGCTGTAGATCTTAATGCAAATGTTTTATTATTCATTTGAGATTCATTTCATCATCATCATTATCATCACACAGCCTTCATTTAGTCCACTGCTGAACATAGGTTTCCCGTAACTCTGTCTAATTTCGCCGATCTTGGGCTGCTTGTATCCAATTGGTCTTCACTCTTTTAAGATCGTCCGTCCATCTCGTTGGAGGACGTCCTCG
>WYDF02314530.1:0-14780 GCA_009867245.2 Adranes taylori
TAAGGCATAATACATATTTCTGTTGACATACAAAACATACCTACAAAGAACTACTAAGGCATATAAAATAAAACAATCCAAGGCATGATTCGCATAAAAATATCAGACTTTATAGTGAATTGATAACATATTTCATCAAAGAAAAATGACGATCTTAAATAGAATTGCAAAACTCACAGGTGGGTGTTCGAAAGATTCTAGAAAGACTAGAGCGATCCAAAAAACATTAAAAAAAAAAGATGTATATCCTTGCGATGAGACCATATAAAGACAAATCCCAGTTGCATGAGAGAAGCACAATATTTGAGACAACTGACGGAAATCACGGGAGAAATTGCATGAGATTATCACAAAATCTGAGGAACAAGTGTAGAAAAAATATTAGATAAATAAAAAATGACTTACTTGATATGCTACTTCGTATACGGAATTTCCATCTGGAGAAACAGCAGCGTCATCTAATAGGTTAATAATTTGTATCACCGCTGAACATAAACAGGATGGAAACAGTGAATGGGCCGAATGCAAGTGATGACCAGCGTTTCGAATACCATCAACTTCTTCATCACCAGTCACTTAAATATATAAAAAGAGTCATTGAAATACACAAATAAGCTTTCCGTTTTATAGAAAGCTTTGAAATATATTCGCCATGTCTCTTCAATTGCTTAAATATTATTGCCTACTAGTACTAGATTTGTATCAGCTGCTTAATTGATTATTTTATTGCAGCTATTCTGAATAATTCCCGTTATGCAATTGATAAACATAAGAGTAATGGACCAACAATACTACCTTGAGGTATATCTCTATACCTATTGAAAGCAACTTAGAATAAACCGTTCCTTCGTTTACTTTCACATAATGAGTTTTGTTTTTTAAATAAAAACTAATTTATCTAAAAGCTTCATTTTTTTATTCCCTGTCCTTCAAATTTTGTTAATAAAAGTTTATGAACAATACAATCGAACATAGTCGCTTCGTGTAAATCTATGGATAGTAACATTTTTTACAAATAAACAAGCCGATTGATTCAATATTTTTGTTCCAAAATCAACCCAATCACGTCCGACATAAATATAAACACAATCTTAATAAAATCACAATCTAAATAATGCGCATGCGGCTCATTATTGAATCAAGTCCCATTGACAATTCATATAAGAACGACCAAAAAAAAGGAGGAAATTACGTGGATAAGGAATAAAATATAACGAATAAAAAAGGAGGAAATAAAATGTTCTGAAAGATCAAAACATTGTACACTTATTCCAGAAGAGTTGATAGAACATGGAGATCCCGATTTTGCTCAAGAGAGAGGTCGGGATCTCCATATTCAATAGGAAAAAGCCAATAATGAACAAATAATAAATTAATAACATTTAATCTTTTTATGTTTAGTTAATTCTCTAGCTAATAAGAAGTTCCAGCGTCGGGATGTATCAAATATAATAAATTCTATAAATGTCGTTATATATATGCCAAACAATATGCTGTTTTTGTAAATTTTTATGCGATCTAGAAATTCTGAATAATCAAATCAAATCATTTATTGCATGCTAATTAGATAAAGTATTACGCATGTCAGGTTATTAGTTACCAATTTTAAAAACTATACGGAAATATTTAGCAGAAGATGCATAACTTTCAAAATCAATAGAAATTCTTAAAGTAAATAACATCCTTCGAGTTTTATCTTCATTGAGACATAATCTGTCCTCTACCAAACCGAGTCTCTACTAATAACTTTGCCTCTCTAGACTTATTTACTAAATTCGTTGTTGAATATGAGCTAACGAATAAAGCTTTATCAACTGCAAACCCAAAATAGTAATATTGTCAAAATTAAAAATATCATTGAAATATATTATAAAAAATATCGGATCCAAAACTGAACCTTGAGGTACCCCGATAGTGAGAGTCTTTACAAAAGAAACTCCATTTAAAACTTTCACAATTTGCTGCCTCTCAGTTAAGCAAGATCGAATAAGATATATGACTTGCTAGCCAAAATTATACAATCGAAGTTTTTCTAGCAATCAATCGTGAGGAACGCTATCAAAAGCTTTCAAAAGATCTAAGGATATAGATTCTGCTAGATTTTTTTTCTCAAAGATATCATCTATGTTCTCTAAAAGTTTTAATATTAAAGTTCTAGGGTAGAAACCCTAGATCTGAAACCAAGCTGATTCACAGTAAAAAGATCATTACTTTCCATATGTAAAATTAACTGCGTTTATAGGATCTTCTCTATTACTTTTCCAAATATAGGAAAGATACTAATTGGCCTAAAGTTATTTACATTACCAGATTTAAATAAAGGAGATACCAATGCAATTTTCAAAACTGTAGGAAAAATAGATTCTTTAATACATTTATTAAAAATATCAGTTAAGGTATTAGAATGATATCTACAACCATTTTTATGATTTTTATATGTGACAATTATTAATATCAATAAAGTTCTTAAAAAACACCATAACAATATTTGCCCTTGCTGTTGTTTAGATTTTCATTAATTACTCTTACGTCATTAAATAACTATTCAATGAAATTAAAAATTACTAGCATTTGTTTCACAATTATTCACGACACAAGGCGCATTTGTAACATCTGGTTTTTTTTTTTGCTTTTACAACATAGTAATTATGTGTCCTTACTTTTACAGTTTTAATTGCCTTTATATACTCTGTTTTTTATTCTTAATTAATTCCAATATACTATGTGAAGGATACCGTTCAAAATATTTATCCAAGTTGTTTCGTAAATATTTAAATTGTCGCTATAACGATATTATACAGTTAGTTAATACATTCTCCTACAAAATGAACAACAATTGGCTAGCGATTAAAAACTAAAGACAGAAATTTCTTTACAAGAAATTTCTAAATTCTAAACTCATTGCACCAAACCGCAAGACTAAAAATTAATTTAAAATATGTGTAAAGAGTATGTTTGCACATATTGCAAATTAAACTATCATTACATCATAAAAGCAATACTTAAAAACAAATTTCTTAAATATTAGAATCGCGTTTAATTAGTGATTAATCGCGATCAATTAGTAATTGACTTAATCATTGACAAATTTGGCAAAATTTACCATCTTCGTGCTCCTCTCCAGTATGATACAAACTTGGTTCATGTCCAGCTTGCACAGTTATAGGAATAGTAGTAATTAAAAAATTTTCTCTCTCTTCTCTCTTCTTATCATCTTGTGCTTGCAAAGCCAATTTTATCAATTCCGTCTGCTGCTTTTTTCTTGTCTTCGTTGCTGTTACTAATGATCGCTAAAAAGATATTGAGATATTTCAAAAATAAGATATAGAGACAATAATATAGCATACAATTAAAATTCAAACTATAACAATCACACTTTCACAGAAATGAAAACTTTGTTAAATCTAACTACAATCAAAATAAAATTTAAGTTATAAACTACTAAAAAAGATAATCTTAACGTACGTGTCTTTCTTGACTAATTGCCACTTCTTCAACTTTAGTTTTAACTAATAATTCCCACGGGGAATCGACAACATCCAGTGATTCAATACCAATTTTTGGAGAAGGTAACGTAAATTCAATACCAGGCGGTGGAATTTTGAATAGCACTTGTGCATTTTCCTCCATTCTTGGCCAAACTTGATACCTCAATTTCCACAAAACTTGAAATCTAAATGTAACATAAATATATAACAAATATTCTATTTAGACTTTTTATATATAATATAACAAATATATATGTATATAACAAATATTCTACTTAAACAAGACATATGGAAACTAGAAAAATATGGTTTGGAAAAAGTAACTTCCATATTTTCTCCGCTCTCGATTAGAAGGTATATTCGACTATGCGTTATAATTTAGTAATTATATTACGAGAAATCGACAAACTTAAAAATAAATAGCAAATTAAAGTAAACAACTTGAAACCAAATGGATGATTTTTAAGGGTACTCACACATGAGTAGCAAAATTTGATTACGTTTGATATCTGAGAAGATTTTAGGCGATATCATTCTAAAGACACGCATATTGCATAAAAACAAATTAAGAAAATCGATAATTTATAAATAAAATTCTCAATTCCTTCATGATCACTACAATTTATTTTGGAGCAAAGCAAAAATAAAACTAAAATCAACTAAATATTTTCTATCACTCACCGTAATATAGCATTTATTCTTACAGCTGTATCTGTGTGTGACAAATGTTGCTGTAATAAATCGGAAACATGTTGTGAAGCTTTAACGGCGGCTAAGATAAATATTGACGATGCGCAAGCAGCAACTTCTTGATTGGATTCTAGAAGTAATTCCCACGCAATTGGAATGATTTCTATAAATTGTTCTTCAGATAATATAACTGCGCCTTTTAGTAGAGCAGCCAGTGGACTATGATAAGCTGTTTTTACCTATAAGATAAAAATTCACTAAATATAATTGAAAATGGATGCCTTACTAAATAAATAACCTGCAGCAAATTCATAGTTCATTCATAATAATACCTATTTTTATTTATTTTATTCTCTATTATAATTTCTTTTTGTAGCTGTATTATTTAAAATCATTAATTAATTAATTTTAAAGTCATTGTTACCTCTAATAAAACATCCCTGAAACGAAACCACGAGTTTTTCTCGAGTGTTTTTTATTCGCACAATCCAAAGCTCCGCATTATTTTATTAAGAATGCAATTTACTATTAAAAAACATAAACTTTGCACTTCGGTTTCTAGTGCCTCTGGTATCAAGTGATTCTGATTCCTAGTGCGTTTAGTAACAACAAGAAATCCTGCGTATGTTAGTTGATTTATGAAATTTTAAATTGTTCTATATTCCTTGGAAAATCTCCTCAGCGACGTTAGGTTATTGTAAAACATGATGAGCTTGGTTTAAGTTCAACCATTAAGTTAAAACGTGTCCTTCTGCAAGTGCAGATGTAAGGGCCGGATCCAGATCAACGCAAATTGACTAGATTTACCGTGAACCTTTAAAAAATACCGATAACTATATGCGAGACGAATAAATTAGCAACAACCCTCGAGTAAAATTCGAACAAACGAGCGAAACAATAAATCGCCTTCTCAATAAATCGACTTGACTTCAAACAAAAAAAAAAGAAATGTCCCGCGACAGGGTGTGCTGCGGATGGAGTTTGTCATGTTGTTCCTATCCGCACTTCCACTGGACTGATGCAGCGCCGTAGCAAAACACTGTGTCCACTCCCCAAACAATAATCATTGAGTTAGTAGATCATTAGAATAGGTAAAATGCATTGCATGTTTGGTGGCCGGTATGTTTGTTCTGCATTGAATCGTTTATCCGAAACTTATCCTCCACCCCTTGTAAGATATCGTTTTGTACCACATACTTAAGTTCCTTTTTCTACTAACCTTGTATGTATGTGTATGTATATAGTTTTGGGGTACTTTTAAATGCTTAAGCATTTATAGTGAACGAAAGCGTGAGAAAAGAAAAAGACAGACTAAAATAAGCAGTTATGGGATTAAGAGATAGCTCTTGCGTTAGTAGTAGTAATAGTACTCGTTAGCGGGTAGTCATTTTGCCATCGCACTAAATTATCGTTTATCAATACTTCTACATTGATTACGTTCGATAAAGAATTAATTCGTAGTTATTCGTGACCGGATGTGCTGAGAAGGAAACCACTCATTAAACCCACAGCCTTTTCCTTAGTCCTTTCAGAAGAATAGAAAGAAGAAAGCACCTTTTTGTTGAATCCCAGTCGCGGTTTACTGTTTCGCTCGTTTGTCTGAATTTTACTCGAAGGTTGTAACTAATTAATCCGCCTACATATCGGGAAGTTTCGTTGATCTGGACCCGTCCCTCACACTACATATGTCGAAAATTTAGCACTAAACAACGTACGTTGTGATATTTTAGTCCTGTAACATCCAAAAATGAAACTGACGTAGTGCCAATAATAAGAAACACCTTTCGCATCTCAAACTCCTGAATTGAATACAATGGATAATTCAATTTTACCCACTTCTTGGCCGTATTACTACAGCTGGCGCGTGGGTAGTTAGTTGCTTAGGGCCGATTCAACCGCCGCCACCGAGATCATATCCTAACTCGTGCTAAAATAATTTACGGCGCCACGGCGGTAATGTTGTGGTCTAATATAAATAGTTTTGGCATTTGACAGCTGTCAAATAAAAATCCAAGATGGCGGATGACAAGGCATTTCCGCTTGTTAAAATTTGGGACAAATAAATTACTAGATTTATCACTAGATTTTTTTAGCGCGAAACTTTGAATAGCTGACATTCGGAAAAAGCAATACGGCTAACTAGCGCGAAATTTAAACGAGACGCGACTTGGGCGCGCCTCAGTGTGCATTTCTAACTAGATTTTAAAAAGTCACTAGATTTTAAATGAAATGTAACTAGATTTATTACTATAGATATTCTACGAGGGTTGATATAAAAGTAATGTACAGGGACAGTTCAAAAAATTTGAATTAAAAAGTCTATTAGAAATATTGAAATGTGATTAGCAGCAGCAAAATTAATATGGCGGATTCGAATTTTATGAGCAACTAACTTAGCTAAACGTGCATGCACACTTCTATAATGTTTTTGATTTTTAATATTTGGGCTGAAAACGTCTTTGATTTTTTAATATTTTAATTTTGAGCTGAAACGGTTATCGGATTTTTAATGTTTTATATATTTTGATTTTGGGCTTGCAACAGCATCAACATTTAAATGTTCGGGACCACTTGGACTTGAATTTGGCCCGTCATAAAAATGCTTAATTGGAGTTATATTTCGTTACTTTTTGCCTCAATATTGTATCACAACAATAAATATATAAAACTGATAGATAAAACAAAGCAATGTTTTTTTTGTAATTTAAAATTTCCTAAGATTTATTATGATTATCTTTAAGACAACTGTAAATAAAATTTTACCTGAGTTCTAATGTATTTTAAAATTGGTGGTGTATCCTTGGGCTTATCGTCTTGATTATTCTTTCTATGGTCGCTTTCAATATCTGAATCGGCGATATCTCGACTTGAATCCTTATAAGTTGTTTTATTTAGCTGAGAACTGTCCACGTTTCTATCAATTCTAAAAAAAATATTTGATTAAATTAAAACTCAGTTTATAAAATAATTCATCATGCTAATCACATTACACCTGAAAAGTTTAATAATACTATATACATTGCAATACGTACTTATCTCTTTTTCCAACACTATCTTTTCTTTTAATTGGCGAAACTTGTGAACTTGTTTGATCAGACACTTTTCTATTATGACTTTTGTCTTTCTTTGTTCTATCTTTACGTGACTTATTTTCAAGTTCCGTAGATAACTTATCTTCCAGGATACCAAATTCTTCACCATATACCTGAGCAAATAAATAAATAAATTCGAGCTAGAATATTTGGTACTGGACAAAATGCATGTAGAGTTATCTGCATAACAACAATTAAAAACACATCATTTTAATAAAAATAAATAAAAATCTATCTCTATCAAATAAATCAAAATCTGAATTTTTTTTTCATACAATCACGTTCAATTTATTTGTAATATGTTTTAATTTGAAATTTATTGGACTAAATATGTTAGACGTTTGAAATTGGGCTATGCTAAAAGATGTCGAAGAATAATAAACCTGATAGATGATTGAAAACTTTCTTCAATAATTTTTTTTCCTTAGTAGAGATAAATTACAATTAGTATGTAATTCTAATAGTACAAATAAAATATCCATCCACAAAAAGTTATTTTTCATAAATTTTCTATATTAAGCCACGATCTTCCATTTTATCAGGGAGAATATAATTTGATAAGAAAATTATAAAAATACAAAATCATTAGAATACCTTTCTGACAGCTTTTACTAATCTGGACGAAGCTCTCATTACTCGTCGATAACAATACGGATGACAGTAATTTTGATGCGTACAAAAATAAAATAGAGAGTTGTATGTTTGCACCATTACCTGAAATTAAAACAACTGATGAATGAAAATTGTTTATGTTAAATATTCTGATTATAAGTTCAGGATTATAAATTTTAATTATAAAAAAATGGGGACAGGTTTATTTTGCATTCTTTGCTTTTGATATTCTGTTATCTTATTTCAAAATGTACATCACAACATTTCAGGAATTACTACATGGATTTCTCACAAAGAGATCTACCTCGTGTATTCTGAATTTAACACCAGGCCAAGGGAATTCAAAAAGTAACCGAAATAGGACTGATTCAAAGACTACCATAAAAATTATATAATAAGAAATGATCTATGAAATTATATACTAAGAAATGTGTTCTAATAGCAGTTAAGAAATGTTTCAACTCTTCCATAATAAGTCTCAGTAATACAACTCTTGAATTGCTCTACATATTTCTCCATATTAATCAGTTTAAAGCTACAATTAGAGTGGTGTACATTCCGCCATGTGCTCAGTGGGAAAAGTACGAAACTCTAGCTCAAACTGTTGAAAATATTGTTACTTTGTTCTCTTCGGAGATTTCAACTTGCCAAACGACTTTGAAAACATAGCCGAATCTTTTGCCTACTTAAACCTTACACAAGTCATTTCAACTCCTAACTCGCGCGGTACATTCTTAGCCAAATAAAAGTAATATATCATGCAATAAATCCTTGATTTACTTCTTCCTGAATCAATACATCATTATGTATATCATATCATAATGAATGTGGATACTAAATTCTATTCTAAGATGAATTTTGAGGAAACTTTCTACGATTTTCATAGTTGCGGTTTAAATAGCATTAACTACGATCTTGCTTCAATAAATTGGCACAGTAGGTATATTAAGTCATAATGACTTGAATAATGTGGAAACTTTTTATGACCACTTATAAGGCCATAAATTCATTTGTTCCTCTTAGGAAAAAGAAATCTGATAACTTTCCAGTTTGGTTTTCTTCAGATTTAAAATCATTGATTTTTGAAAGACAAATATATCACATAAAGTTTTGCAATCTCAATCCAATGTAGATTACCTCCATTTATCAGAAGTAAATATAGAGAACCTTTTAGGATATGGTATATGGAATATACAAACAAAACATATGAATTTAATCCATAATCCTAGATTGTTTTGGAAATTCACTAATGAGAAATACAACATCAAATCAGTACCGAATAACATGTTATTAGATGATATGAAAGCAGAAAATGGTGAAGACACAGTTGATTTGTTTGCACATTACTATTCATCAATATACTCTCCGGTTGGTGGAACTTGGTCTGAGCCATTCGGTCGTTCTAGTAGTTGTATAAACTGTCCTTCTTTTAAAGATATAACTGTCGTCGAGAAAATTTTTCATTTATCTACTAGTAAACAATTAGGCCCAGATATGATTCCATCTAGACTAATTAAAGAGTGTGCTTATACTCTGTGCATTCCTTTAACATTTCTATTCAATAGATCACTTAAAGAAGGGATTTTCCTAAATCAGCGAAAAACTAGTTATATAGTTTCTGTTTTTGAAAATGGAGATAGACCAAATATTAGAAACTATAGAGGTATATCCATTTAATCTGCTATATCTAAACTGCTCGGTGCCTTAATCTACGACTATCTTAGTTGGCAATGTAAGCCTTTATTTATTGAGAGATAGCATGGCTTTAGACCTGAGAAATTTTCTGTTACTAACTGGTTATTATATCAAAACTATATTCTCAAAGCGTTTGAAAATGGTATACAGGTTGATTCAGTGTATACCGATTTGTTTGCCTTTTTAAGGCCTTTGATAAAGTTAACCACGAATTGTTGCTTTACAAGTTAGATAAATTGGGCTTTCATAACATATTTTATCTGCAATGAAATGGTAGTACAGTGGAACTCCTTACCAGAAGACGACAGCCAGGCGATATAAGGCGACAGTTAATACTATACCGAATAATGAATGAATTAGACTGTCCAAAGTAAGAGAAGTGTGCCCTTCAATAAATATTGTCACGTATTTTTTAGGATCGTGCACAATGGAAAGAATGAGGTTTAGGTGGTTAGGTTCGACCCTAATCCCATCGCTTAATTTTGGGATCAAATAAAAATAATAAACTAATTACGATTAACTAGCTATTGAGGAGTAGTCGTATTTATCGTAGATTGGGACGATATGCGGGTAGCTTATGGCTTAGCTGTCGGTACTAAAGGTTATCATTTTCAAAATTCGTAAGCACTATTTTCTCTAGGAGCAGGAGTGAATAAATAACAACATAAAGAAGTTTAAGTTAGTGTATAGAGAAGCTTCAGAAAATTATAACAATAAATGCAATAAAATGTAGAAAATAAATCAGGGTAGAAAATACGAAAACAATCACTTGCTAATGTTCGATAAATTAAATAAATTGATGAGAATTAAATCAATCAATTCGGCTCAAATAAATATAAGATAAAACAACAAGACACTTACATAGGCGCGTTCATTCTTCACAAGTAATCCTGTAGAAATTGCACTCTATAAATTATCAGTTTTTTTCTAGTTAACCGGCCGTGATTCTACTCAAGCGTTATTACGATGTCTTACTTATTACAAGCTTCTAACGGTACTGTACCCATTAGTTCTAAGCTCTGATACTAAACTACCACTTAATTTTTAATTACAATAAAATAAATCTTTTTAAATTTAAGTGTCAAGTTGTTAATGTTTTAAATACTATTTCTTGTTATGAAGGAAAGTTTAATCGATACTCAAGGTGTTGAATAACTTTAGCAAGTTTGCATTAGTTTTTTTTTGAGAATGCTTGACTCACTAACACTTCAAAGGAACCAACTATTTTGAATTAATTTTGATGACACTTGAATATCAATTTTATAAAAATATGTAGTCAAATTTATTTAAGACAACGACACTTTCTAGCGTTACAATATTATAACTCTCATCAATTTAATTTCCTTGGCCATGTTCAAAACGTATTTATCCTCAATTGAAACATCAATAATAAAAACTATGGATTTTTATTGTATCATGGCAAGCAATGACCGCTATTTTAATTACACCATAGAATAATTCATGAAATCATACGCAGAACAAAAATATTCTGCTTAATAAATAAATAAAAAACTTACCTTCAACCAGGGCATATGTTTTGTAATCTCCTCAGTATCATTACTATCGCTTGGACTTTCCGGTGGCTGTTCATCACTTAATACTCCCGGCGATTCCTCGCCTCCACTAACTTCTCCAGTCGCCCCAGGTTCCGATGTATCGCTTCTATCCGATATGGAACTGACTTTACGTTTTGATTGAATCGAATCGGCACGTTTAACATTAAACTCAGAAATTTTCCCTGAAAATAGAACTTCCGCCACATTCTTTGATTAATAAATTGTTGCAAAAATGGATGTGATAAAGATTCTCGCGTATCACAAAATTGCATCGGTAGTATTAAGAATAAAATTTCAATAAGTTAAATATTAACGTACATTTAATTATCTGTGGTAATATTAATAAAGATGTAGTACTATAGTAAAACCCTCTAATAAAATAAGAAAAAAAACATACTAGCATATGTACTTACATTCATTTTCCATTTCTTTTCCTTCTTTTGTACCACGTCGAAGTTTTAGGCTTCTACGTTTAAATGAGCCACTAGATATAGCAGCGGTTCCACGTCTCAATAAATATTGACGAGTTTGTGTCATACGTCGAGTGTCTTCCGGACCTTGGAGATACTTTAATAAAAATAACAAAAATTTTTGGTCTCATTTTCAAAAGCTTTAACACTTTCAAAATAAAGGCTTGTCCATCGGTTGGTTTCTTTTTCATATATATGTTTTTTGAACATTGGCAACACTTATGCGCTTAAAATTTGTTTCAGTTCATTAGTGGCAAACCCTGCAGTACAAAATGAACCGATTGACACTTGAATAACGGTGGAAAATACTAAAAACTTATTTCCAAAGTGAATGTTGTGTTGCCGAAACAGTAAAGAAATTTCGGTTGAAATAATGCACCAACCGCGCCTGCTGTAGGTAAGTTTGTGAGGAAAGTTCGTGAAATTGGCATGTTAATTGATAAAACAAGTTATTTTCGTGTTTGTCCAGTGCGCTCAGAAGATAATATTGCTGCTGTTGCTGAAAGTGCGCGTCTAAACCCGAGAACCTGTAACATAGCTGTTCCTATAAGAATACAAATCTCTGGTAAAAATAAATCTAATTGCTGCGATTTTGGTAACCCTATATAAAATTGAAAGGAGCATGTGACTCTCCGTCTGTCTGTATATGAATACGCACGATATAAAATATGTTTTCTTGTGTGTTTGCGATAAAATATTAGTTACGCTGATAATCTAAATAAGTTTTCCATTTGAAGATAAAAAACAAGTATTATTTAAACGTATATACAATAATTCAAGAATTATTCCTTCCAATTAGAGAAAAATAGATTGGTAACAGTTGGCTATGATGAGTCTATTTGCATTTAGAATACATTAATAAATATTTAAATTTCTTATCGATAAAAGACCGCTTATAATAAGTCAATGTCATGCCTTTCCACTAAACAAACTTGTTTATTTGTTATTATATGCGACGCAGTTGGATGTATCAATGTCGAAGCATGAGAGAAAGATAGATATCAGCACACATGTGCAGCACAAGTGCGAATATAGATCCCGCTTTATTCATATGTTACATGGGTACGCTTTTCGTTATGTAAAAATGTAGTATTTGGGGCTCAGAAAACGTACAAGTAGTCGTAGAGAAGCTAATACATCCTCAGCGATGTATTAGCTTCTCTCGACTACGACTACTATATAACAAAAAGTTGGTAAAATTTTAAACGTGGCAACGTCGCGTTCTACAGAAGTTTCAGGCATGGTACTAATTTCTTTCGACACATAATACAAGATACTATATTCGATCAAAATGTCAGTATTCTAGTATTAAAACTGAATTTCTGAATAAAATGATTATTTTGAACCCCTCCCAAAATTATAATGTGCACCCGCCACTGATAAGAACATTTATTCAATTCCAAAAGCATCAAGTTATATGTCTTATAGTCTTACAGGTCTCATACAACGTAAAATATTTTTTCCAGTAACTTTGCATATATGTGCTATTACTTAGGCCTTGCATGTATATATGACTGTTGAATGTCGGTTGTCATGGCGACAAGTTACGAAATTTTAAGTTGTTAAGGGTCATATCTTTGAAACAATAATAGTTAGACCTATCATGTGTGGTATCGTTTTAAATAGAATACGACTTTATTTACGACTTTATTTAAAAAATTATTTTGTGGTCAATTGTTGCTCGGAGGAGATGGTCCTATGAGGAGATGCAAAAAGGTAGGTGATGAGTATGAATTGAAGGACTGGTTTTTGAAAACGAGGGAAACGGATACAAGGCTGTCTGGACAGCTGCTGCGCCAGACAGCTGAGGACTTGGTCAAGAAGATGAGGAAGGATGATTTTATTGCAACTGAAGGTTGGTTTCATCATTGGAAGAAGAGAGAAAATATCTGTTATGACAATGCACATGGGGAGGTGGGCGAAGCTGTCAAGGTTTGGTTGAAGGAGCAATAGCCAGTACTCATTGCTCAGCACCTCTCATCCTAAATGTACAACGCTGACGAAACTATGCTCTATTTTAATGTTTTGTTAATGAAATAGTTGAAAATACAAAAAAAAACAATCAACTATTGATTCATATTTCAAATCAAATAAATAATGTGTATGTGTATTGAAAATTTCATACCAAATGTACATCAATCATATGTATGTTTATTGAAAATGTATACAGATTAAATGTATGTTTGTCAGTGTATTGGTTTCTTGAATGTTAATTTGTACGTTTTTATCCTGCCGTTAAGCCTTCGCTTACTGGATTCAGTCGGTTAGGAAAATCACTTTGATCCGGTCTCAAAGTGATTCTACCAAGCGGCGTCTACTGTATATATTATTTTCTTTATTGTGTATAAAATACCACTACAGTCTACAAGCTGTATAATAAACTCTGGAAGTACCTGCATTGTCGTGTTACTGCTTCCTTCGGATTCATTGTCAGGCTCATGAAGTACAAAACTAATCTTTCGTTCTGCTTGAGCTAAATAAACAGTAGATCAGATAATAATTATAAGTTAGAAGAAATAGATGGGTCTGTCACACCATCTTTCTTATAAGAAACCGTAGATAGTTGCTTAATTAATTAGGTCATCAAAAAAACACAAACACGAAATCAATCACACAATAAAAGTTATAAATTAGAAGAGTTTCAGCTCAAATGAAACATATCGTGAGTATTAATTAAAAGCGAACAGACATAAAATTATTACACTGTAATTTCCCTATGGATTAAAAATGAGCCAATGCATTGCGAATGCGTTCTGCGCTAAAATAATCTATGGTGACTAAACGTTTAGTAATAATATATAAACGGATCACAGTCAACAAATGGCACCATGCGGGCATTCGGTAGATGTGCATAGCGACCCCGGGTTGAGAATAGGTTGATTCAGGGAAGCACTCCAACCCACGAGCAGTAGTTCTGTCACTACGGCTTTCCTGAATATATCTTTATTGCGTGTATTTAATCGCACTTTAGTAATAGAGAAAAAATACTTTAAAAATTCGTGGAAAGATTCGGCACTCCATCACTCTTACACTGAAAGTGAAAGCTTGTATATACTACAAAAGGTTGATTTATTTAGCGTTTACCCCTTTTCAACTTTTCATTACTTTTTTTGAACCCTTTTGTCTCATTACTTTATTTTTATTTTTGCTTACCAAAAATGTTGCGGCCCGTATAAT
>WYDF02314541.1:0-14780 GCA_009867245.2 Adranes taylori
ACATCACCATCTTAAATCAATGGCATTAAAACCGACATAATTATATAATAAAACGCATGTTCAGTCAATGGAAGCAAGTGCGATTTTCGTAGTTGCCGTATTAATATTTTGACGATGGAAAATTTGTGTGAGATGCAGCTTGATATATTTATTCGTAAGTGTCTTTTGATTATTAATTGAAATGTATTCCTATCATTGTGTGAATTTGTAGGACACGTGCTTTTTTTAATGATGTTTTTTTGTAATGCTTTTAGCTGATGATGTTATTTATATATTGAAAACGTTCGTAATGAAAATTTAGTTTCATTTATTGTACAACTTTTGGTCACCTGTCTACAACAATTTTATACATTAGATCGTAAAATATGTTCTATTGCAGGAATCATACTGGAAGACTTAACTCAACGAGGTTATAGAAATTCCAACAAAAATGAAATGTTTAACGTGGAACATTGTCAAGTTGCGCTAAAATGTTTAGCAAAATTGCACGCTGCTGGCATTGTATATCAAATAAAAGAAAACGTCAATCTGTTCGAAAAACACGCGAATATACTTGAGGATAAAATTTTTAAAGATGAAAACAATGGGATTAAAAAATGGCTTGATGTATCTGTAGAGGGAATGTACAATCTAATCGATTGCTTAAATCTGGATGTAGAAGAAAAGAAAAAGTTTAAAAATAGGTTATTGAAGATTAGTGAACTGTTACCGAACATGTTACGATACAATTCAAAAGAGGTAAATATTTCCTTTTTTTATGAATAGTTAATTTTTATTAATAACAAATTCCAAAATTCTGATAAACTTTTGTTTCTATAAATTAACAATCGTTATTGTAAATATGATTGAAATAACGAAAATTAACTTTATTTAAGCCAAAAAAGCAATAAGACATCAACTGTTTATATAGCATTTTTTCAATGAGAATCCAATAAAATAGTGAAATTTTTATTCTTAATTAGTATTGGACAATTTTAACATACAGTGAAACTATTGAAGTAGATCCCTCATGTTGGAATAAATTTAAAGGTATTCAAGAAGGCGATCAAAATGTATAACAATGTTTAGAAGTATTATATTAAGAGCTTTTAGTTGTTTAATACTGAAACACGGTTCATTATATTTAAGTTTTTATACTAAATAAGTCCAAATTTGCGATTATGTATAAATTTAATAAAAACGAAGTTCTTGAACAATGTTCATTTCGTTTTTAAATTGAAATACTTGAATCAGTTCGTTTATGTCTTTCATAAATTATACATGAATGTACTACATTTTATGAGATCTGTCCAAATTGAAATTTTAAAATAAGCTCAAACTGATTACTCATATGCAACCTATAACTATGACACAAATTTTGAAATGAGTATTTGAGCTCGATGAATGCTTTATTCTAAATCCACGACTGACTTGTATTTCAAAAATAGCATCTAAAGAAATGTACGGATGTAATGTACCGATATAAATGAATGTGCTGTGCGTTTCTGTGGTAATAGAATATTATCTTAATCAACTACTGAGCTCACCCAATGTTGAGCCGATTAATTGATTACTCCATTTATAAAGTATCGTGACCCTAACTATAAATCAATCAATCAATCAATAAAAAAACTTATGGGCATAATTTAAAAAATAAAAATGACATAACACAATATTCTAATATTCTTTCCAATATTATAACACTAAAAGAAAAAAATCCGATCTCCCATTCTATCTACCACCCTTCCTCTACAAGAAGGAATAAGGAATTTATCCTCCCTTCTTTATTTCATCCCTACTAAACTACCTTCCCGGTTCCTTCTTTCTTCAATAATTTTTGCATTATCCCCATAACTTTTATTGTTCCTCCCAAACACACTAGTACATTCCTCACGAAACACCTTTCTTCAACACAACAGTTAATTTCCGTACATGCATTCACCCAATTCTCCAATCTTTCCTCCTCCCTTCCACATATCCTCTCACTTTCTTCCATCCAATACATGTTTTTTTCCTTACATTCGTCACTCCCAGATCTAAATCGCGTATCATTCATTTTTGGTCTATTCTTACATTTGCTGTCATATATTCTGGCATTCCCTTCACATTCATTATACTGAAATATTTCCTATTGTATTTCCCATTACTCTTTCTGATCTATCTTTATTGCACCTTAGTATCATTTATCCTTATTTAAACTTCATTTAGAGCTTCGTTCACAGCACACATTTTCCCGAACCATCTTTCCATAGATCGTCCTATTCTTTCATATACTTTCTTCCTCTATTATGCCCATTCATTCAAGATATCCCTTCTTTAATCCTCACGAGTTTTCAAATGAACCATTTACACCAATCTCACATATTCATCCACCATAACCTTGCTCTCATACGTTATGAACATACGTTTATTCCGGCATTTTTATATCCTACATTTTTGCAAAGTTGACTCATTTGGTGTTGACCTTTCCACTCCAATTATTCTCCTCAATACCTCACACATCACTCCTTCCATCCGCTTTTTCTTTTACGTCCCATACTTGCATATACCAATATACTTTGCACCCAAACTTCCATTATTATAATTTTCATTCTCATTGAATCCCCAAATTTCCTTTTCCATACACATCCTAACCTTTCCATTGCTAGTTTTGTTTTTTCACTGCCAACCTTACATGTCCGTTGCAATTGCCAGTATAATTTAACGTAAAACCATAAATACATTTTCAGAAATACAATCACATTTCCTCCTAACTCAAACATGTCTTTTTTGTTGGTCCTACCACCTCCCATCTTAAACACCATCAGTTTCGTTTTTTCCACATTCACCTGTAAATCTCTTTTCACCATGTATGTTCTTATTCTCCCTTTCAATAATCTCTATCATTTCTTCTCTCGTTTTTGCCATACACACAAAATCATTCGCATATCCCAATGACCCAAGCATTATTCTCCCACTTTGTTTGTTTCTCAACACGAATTCTATATCTGACATGTAAATATCAGATTCTGATTAAACTAAATAGATCAATTTTGAGTATACATGGTATATACTATAACTTCATGAGGCATACTAAAATATATTTAATATTTGCAGACAAATACCATTCTGCATTCTGATCTGTGGTTAAACAATTTTTTATTTTTGTACGATATGGATAAACCGACAAATACTGTTCTGGTTGATTATCAGTTATTAAAATATGGCGATCCAGCAGTGGACGTGGTTGCAATGCTATTGAATAATACAAGAAAGGAACTACGTAGCCAACATTACACTAGCTTATTGAATTTCTATTATAATTATTTACTAGAAGTACTGGAGAAATATCAATGTACTACGGTATGAAATATTTATTAATGAAATATTCAGTTCGAGGGTTTGACTGAAATCTGGCCTAAGGAAGAAAACGCACGATTTTTGTTTTTTATGATTTATTTTTCAACACAGTTCCCTTTTAAGACAATTCACTTTTCAAGGCGACTTTCCAACTTCTTCATCCCTCCTGAAAAGTAATTTTGCTCGAGTCCTTCAAAATAGTGGAAAGTTTCGGTCATCGTTTGTTACAAAACGGCGTCCACCGAGCCATATGTTTTAGGTTTTGGAACATGAAGAAGTCGCAAGGGACTAGATCTGGTGAATACGGTAGATGGTCGATCAATTCGTGGCCAAATTGGTTCAATTTTGCCTGCACTACAGTTGCTCTGTGAGCAGGTGCGTTGTCATGTTGGAAGAAAACTTTGTGCGAGCCAAACCAGGGCGTTTTTCTTCAATGCGGTGTGGAAACGGTCCAATAATGCAGCGTATAGTAATCGCCAGTTATGTTTTTACCCTTTGCCAAGTAATTAATGCGAATAATGTCATTCGTAACCTAAAAACAGTCTAAGTCACTTTACTGGCCGATCGGGTTGTCTTTGCCTTTTTCGGTAGGCCTTCGTCGCTTTTTCTATACTGCTTTGACTATTCCTTCGTCTCTGGCGTGTAGTAATGTACCCACGTTTCATCAACAGTGACGTATCGATGAAAAAAATTCGGATCACGTTTTATATTCGACGAAAGCTTCTCCGAATTTGTCACACGTGTGGTTTTTGGTTGATAGTGAGTAAATGCGGCACCCATCGTGCGGATAGTGGTTTCATATCCAAATGTTTGCGTATGGAGGTGTGTACACGCTCACTTGATATGTTTGCAGCCTCTGTTGCCCACTGATTTTGATTCGACGGTTTGCCATAATCATATCATGGATTTTGTTTATGGTGTAGTGACGATATTTGAGGGTCCTGGGTGCTCATCATGAAAAACACTCATACGACCACGAACAAATTCAGCTTTCCAAAATTTAACTGTTGCTAGCAACGGTACAGGCTCATCATAAACAGCATCCAGTTCAGCTTTGATTTCTGCATTGCTTTTCCCTTTCTTGTGTAGGAAATTAATCACTGAACGATATTCGACTTTTTCCATTTTTCACAAAACACAAGAGTTGCTTGCTGGCTTGCGACGGCTGTAAAACCAAACTAATTATTGTATTTGCTTGTATATTGTATTTGCAAATTTTGACATACGTTAGGGGTTTGATGGCAGATATCAAAACCAATATGGCGTTCGTTGTCACGTTACGCCATCTATCGAAGGCTTGATTTATGTCAAACCACCCTCTTAAAAAGAAATACAAGTTTCAATTCAATAATACCAATTTTATTTTATTATACTTGCTGAAATGTCCTTTAATATCCTTTGGTTCTGGAAAATGTAAACTTTTGCATTCATATAAAAATATTTCAATTTTAGAATTTGAAACGCGCAGATTTCTTAAAGAACTGCTTTCGAGTGCAACCAATACTTAAAGTAATTACAACAGCTGACAAATGTACAACTTTTTTGAGTGACGAATGTTTGCCATCGGATTTGGATATGGGTACGGATGAAGGATATAGAAAGTTTATATTTCAGGACAGAGCAAAATACATTGTTCAGTCGTTTTTGCATAATGAAAAATTTAGAGAATTAATTGAAGAAGACTTGCTAGAATTACAAGATCAATTAAAAGAAATTAAAGAAATTTTAAGATAAATTGAAAAGTGTTTTTATACTGTATTGCCAAATTTTAATTTAAAATTAGTTTCGTATAGAAAATTCAAGTAGATTAACTGAAGTAACATTATTAATACTTTTATCAGTTTCTTAACACTTAGATTTTGTACTATTCCTTTTAAACAAATAAATAAAGTTTATAATATTTCTTTGTATAGAATAGGTTATAATATGAGAAATTGTTCAGAAATTATAATATGAGTATGGTTCTAAAAAAAAAACTGTATGAAGCAAACATATATATATATATTTAAACAATCTACTTGTTAAAAAGGGAACGCTGAAGAGTAATATAAAGCCGCAGACAAAGGAGAGTGAAGGGATATATGGATAGAAGGGGATTGGAAGAGAATGTGGAAAAGAAAAAATAATGGTGTGTAGAAAGGGAGGGATGGAATGTAGAAAGGATGTATTCGACATAGGGTGACAGAGAATTGAACGAGTAAAGAAATATAAATATTTAGGTATTTTATTGGTACATAATGGTCCCAGTAAGGAACATGTGAAGATGGTGACGAAAAAGACAAGGGGAGTTTTAGAGAGAATGAGGATGGTATGGGAGAGAAAGTTTGGGGAGTCAGTAAGAATGAGGTTGGAGATAATAATGCAGGAGATTGGAAAATATAAATGCTGGATAAGTGGAGAGAAAAAATGGTGAAGTTTGAGGAGATAATATGGAATGATGAAGCGAGAAGGTTGGTTAAATAAGTGTACATTGAGAGGGAATGCATAAGAAGTGAGGTGTTGGGTGTGTGAATGAATGTATTAAGTATAGAGAGAAGGTGAATAGGAATATTGGATGGTAAACATGGATAGATGGTTGAAGAAGATGACTGGAGGTGGTGATGTGGTGAGAGATCATGGAGAGGATGAGGGATGTGGAAAGGCAAGAGAAATATGGAAGAATAAATGAAAATAAGGAATACTAGTAAATATATGTTGATTATGGATCAGGAGGGTATGACTAAGTTTTTAGCATCGAGATAATGCATAGGAGAAAAAAGAATAATTGCAAGGTTCAGGTGTGGGAATGAGGAGGGTGGAAATACGTATTGGATGAAAGAGCAGGAAAGATTATGTGGAAAGAAAGAAGCAAAATGGAATCATTCGGTGAATAAGTGTGAGGGGATTGAATGGAGTGAGAAAGAAAATGAGTTTGGGGAAAACTGGAGAGTACGTTTGGGAAAGGAGGGGAAGGGTTTACAAATAATGAAAAGAATTATGATTGGAATAAGTAAAAGAATTAAGCCGCAGAAAAAAAATTTTTGATGCAAAAAAGATATCAAGAAAATCTGACCTTACTTAAAATGAAATGTCACTTTTGGAAACCATTTATAACGTCATCATAAAAAGTTTTTTCCCCAGAAAGAGGAAGTCTTTCTTGTCTTCTAGAATTCATAACAACATTTTTCCTTCGTTTAAGCGCGGAAAAGGAACGTTCTGTAGATGCACTTGTGGTTGGGATGTCAGTGAGTGTCAATTCTCATCATTTAGAATTTCAGGCAGATTTCCTAACCAAGCCCTAATGTGCTGTACCCATGAATTTGCCTACCCATAAATTAATTGAAAACGAAATTTTTGTTCTTCAAAAATATGTTAAAAAATAGGGATGAAAATAGAAAATGAAAAAAAAAAAACACCTCTCAAGCGGAGATCGAACCCTCGGCATCTATAGTGAAAGCTAATGGCTTTACCATTCGTCTATTTAACTGATATTGTTTACTATTACTGATCGTATTATTAAATAACGAAGCGACCAGCATTTCACAAGTGCATAGTGTGTACTCTGTAGGATTTCAGCTTAAAGATTATTTTTAGTTTGATTTTGAAACGAGGTTATGCGTAAAACTGGAAGATTTTTGTATTGATGCGACATTTGTAATATTTGTATATTAATATGTAACTGATTTTACGTTCATAGACTTTTAATTTCACAGTAAAACAGTATATTTTATTACAAAATATTCTTGGACACGCGCTTGTTATCGATCTCTGTATGTAAAACACTATATTGGCTATAAGCTATAACTTCGTAGCTTACAAGCTGTTTCAAGATACGTCTTGTTTCGTCGTTCATGTTATGTGGAAGCATGCAGTTCAAATCCGATTCCGATTTCGATTAGTATTGACAAATACTGAAAATAATCAAACGTATTCGGATCAACAGGATAATACATTATATTAAACACTATACTTTATTTCAAAAGATTCCTGGGCACACGCGTTTGTAGTGCTCATCGTATATTAAATACTATATGTACAATAAGCCATAACTTCGTAGCTTACAATTAAGTTCTTTACACGCGGTAGGTTTTTAGTTGGCGTAGGGGAAGCTGTGCTTCCCTAGCTACCATGAATCGTACAAACATATTACTTATTTATAAGAGAGTAATCTTAAAGTATAATCTGTAGACACAATAATTCAGGAAAAATCTACAAAATGATTGTTTTACTTACATCCAATTAACATCACACATATTGTGAATATCTTCTCGGCGTCTGTGTTTGGAGCGACATTTCCGAATCCAACACTCGTTAGCGATGTAAACGTGAAGTACAAGGCTGTGACATAACGACTACGAATGCTTGGGCCACCCGTGTTATTGGGAAGATAGAACTGGTGCGTATCATTTGCTAGCATATCAATCCAGCCGATTTTTGTTGGTAAAATTCGACGTTCGGCGTTACCTATAGCATACCTGTAAAGATATAAGATTGCGAATTTCTTTCTTTCATCATAAATAAACTGGCAACCTCAGGAATTAACTTATACCTTTGAAGCTTAGCATCTTCATAGTGGTGTAATTTATACATATTGATGACAATATTATGATAAAATTTGTGAAATTAAAATCTCCCGGTAGCCACATTAATTCCGAAATAACTAATTGCTGAGGCCACATTTAGTTTCTATGTTCATTAAGAATATTATAGCATAAATGCCCAGAGAATTTGCTAATGTGTAAATGTCCTGAAAATCTTTTTTCTTTCCTTGCTTTATACAAATTCAAGTATCTTTGAAACTAAATAAATATCTTTGAAAATACATATAAATACACCATTATTTTGCAATCCATTATCCTACGTGCATGTACGTGTATCCTATGAGCAATCCATATATTTTCAAAATCCTTCGTTCAGGAAATGCTTTATTAATTTACCTAACCAGTAAGTACTATACACTGCAAAAAACCAATAGAATTATTTTAACTACAGCGGTAGAGGAAAAACAGAGGGTGAGCATTGCTTGACGGTACTTTACATTTTACGAGTGATGGGGTTAGTTGTAAAGATAATTGTGAATAAAAATAATATCTTAGTTATATGTAAATTTCCATTTATGCAATTTATATATAACTAAAACTTTTGATCCACTCTGTATAACGTTAAAAATGTAAGTAAAATATAAAAGCATTAAGAATAAATGGCTGGAGCATATTGTGGGTAATGTCAAGATGTTTAGATGAAAGAAAGAAAATGCAAAGTCGACGAAGAAATAACTGTGAACTACGTGTCATATAAATCTTATTTTAATGGATGTTATTTATGTTAATGTATTATAAAATATTCAATGCAGTGAGTCGTACCAAATAAAAACAAATCCTTGATAATCAAAACACAAATATATACTTCTCACAAATAAGGCTTCAAACTAGTAATTTTTTTTTTGAAGCTAAACGTTTATATCAAAAATACAACATCAATTCAAATATTCCATTAGCTTTAATTAAGTCATTACAAGTTTGGTTTCCATCCTAAATATACGCAAAGACATTGCACCTCATAGTCTTACTACAATGCTTCATGATGACTTTCACTAAAACTACAATTACTTCATAGAAAGAATACAATACAAGTGCTTACTGTATACTTCCTACAAAATACTTGAAGTGATAGTGCTGCACTTGCCTTGAAGTATTTGCGTGTTAGAAGTATGTAGAATAATAGAATCTAAAAATGGTATTTGTTTTCTACACTGTCTTCCTTCACTTTTTTTGCATTCATTACAGCGACGTCGAGATAAAAGCAATCTCTAAGTATTCTTAAATAAGGAATAGAAATATTAGTATTTACTATGTTTTGGAAACAAATAAGTCCTGCAGCCTAATAAGACTTTTATTTTTACTCGGCAATAGTTCATCATTGTATCATAAATTCTTCCAATATATAGTCGTTTTCATTTATAGAAGTACATTTAGCGATCCAGTTTACATTTCCCAAATTCGTTTTATTTTGTTTAGTAATTCAGATTGCCTAAAACATTTCACGTTGCATTTTCATCTCAAATTTTATTTAGATATGATAAATGTGGTATGAGATATATAAATGTTTTTCTACAATTAATTATTACCATCGATGTGTTCTAACAATTTGGAGGACTAAATTTGAAATTAAACTTCAGAATTCTAAACCCAAAATATTTTGAAACTTATTGTGTAAGATGTAATTAACGATAATAATTAGTTTCTTTTGCTTTTGCTAAGACCAAAAACTTCCTGTAAACAAATTCAATTTAGTATACATCATAATTAAAAATATTAATTCTCATGACGAGGTAAAAGTTTGTAATGAACAATGTAAGAATTTTTTATAGATATATCTGCCATATAAAATTTGAAAATTATAGGAACTCGGAAACCATACTCCTACAACAACCACACAAAGGAAACTCATGTGAAAAAAATATATATTTTTGAAGTTGTCCATAAAGGAATTCCAATAATTTTAAGATAAAAATAAAACTGAGCACTGGTACTCGTGGAAATCACATAAAACTAAAAATGAACTATGTGCTATTGACGACTCAAGCAAATTTTGGTCGAATTAAGCAACTTAACGTAACTGGGAAGAGAGATTTGTTTACATATTACATTATGTGTTGAGTTGAAATTCATTGTTTATTTTAGTATATTTATAAATGTTTTTCAAAATTTATATGATATATTTATATTATCATACAACATGGATAGTTGAAGTTAACAATGGAATTTTCTACAAAAAACGAGCTCGGTTGTGATTTATAAGACTCGCTTTGTATGCTTTGAAATCACATTCTGAACACTTGAACGGTTTCTCTTCTGAATGAGTTCGTTTGTGAATTAGAAAATTTCATTCATGTACAGTTTTGAAACCACAATCTGTACACTCAAAAGGCTTCAATGCGCTATGAGTTAGGTTGTGGCTTAAAAGACTTGCTTTGTGTGCGGTTTTGAAATCATATTCCGTACAGTTGAGAAGCGTCAGTTTTAAAATCACATTCCGTGCATTCAATAAATGTTCTCCTATATTTCGTTTGTAAATTCTGAATATGAATATGAAATAAGTTTTTATAAATAGGTTAGGTCATGTATAAAAAACAACTTTAAAAAATATATTAAAACAGTCAATATCAGGCCCAAGCTCACCTGAATTCTAATAAATTAAGAAAGAAAATGTAATATTACATAAATTTACTTCCAACTTTCGGGTTCATTCCATAAAATTTTGAATAAAACTTTAAATTTTAAACTGTTAATTCGAAAAGTTTATAATGGAATCAACAAAAGTTTTAACCCATTGGGCGACAATCAGCAAGAACACAAACATGCCATGACTAACTTAAAAAATAATCAAATGAAGATTTTATATTTCAATGCTAGGGTTACAAAATTCCAACCTATAAATTGAAACATTCAATAGCACATGTAACAGTTCCATTATAAATAACTGTTATAGGAGCACATCACCCTTCATCCCATTAATATCTAGTAAAACAATGATAAAACGTTATGAGAAGCTACCAGCATTCAGAAACTTATTTAGAATATTATTAAACTCAAAAGACACACGTTTATTTAATAAAGTTCGATCATTCATAATAGACTAATATAATATGATTCATATAGACTAATATAATAGATTCATATGTTCCAAGAATTTTATAGTATTCAGTTGTAAATGCACATTCAATATCTTAGAATTGTTAACTACTGAAAATTCGTGGTTATGCGAGAGCATATGGCTCGCACATGAGATCTATCTGGATTGTTTAACCTAATGCAACTCTCATAATATTACATTTTCTCTCTCTTTTTAATTTAGTAGAATTCACATAAGCTTGCGGCTGATATTTGTTGTTTAAAACATATTTTTGAAGTTGTTTTTTATACATGACCTAACCTATTTATAAAAACTTGGTTCATATAGCATTTGTTTCATTTTTAGTTTTATATGATTCTCGACGAGTACCACTACTCGTTTTTATTTTAATTTTAAAATTATTAGAATTCTTTTATGGACAATATGGTTTTCATGGGTGTCATTAAAAAAATTTTCTAACATCAAAAAATATTTTTTTAAATGAGTTTCCTTTGAGTGGTTGTTATAGGAGTATGGTTTCCTGATTCCTATAATTTCACATTTTATATGGTAAATAGATTTATAAAAAAAAATCTTCTATAGTTTGTTCATTACAGACTTTTACCTCGACAGGAGGATTGATATTTTTAATTACGATGTATACTAAATTGAATTTGTTTACAGTAACTTTTTAGTCTTATAAGCTTGAATAAAGAAGTCTTTTGTAATTTAAAATTCGGATAGCGAAAGAAACAAATTATTGTAGCTAATAACATCTTATACAATAAAACATTAAAAATATTTTTGGAGGTGGAATTCTGAAGTTTCATTTCAAGTTAATTATGAAATAACAGCTCAAAAAATTGAATTGACGCAAGTATATTTTGGTGTGATTTGTTTACAACTCTTGGAGAGGATTATAAATGATATCAATCATCTATCCCGGTTAGTATTACGCATTATTCTGTATTGTACCTGTTACAATCACCATATACAGTAGTTTCTCAGGGCGTGCCATTGTTATGACATCTTTGGGTACTTATTTAAAATATCTGGATTCAAGAAATATTGCATGACGAATTGCGTATTAAAAAGTTAATTTTCCGATCGATCCAACAAGTATTGATGCCAAAAATTGTTGAGTCGGCTCAGTGGCGTTAACTCAAAAAAAACGTGTATTTGTGAACGATGACAAAGTGTGGATTTATTTTTATGAACCAGAAAATAAAACTTCACTCTTGGGTGTATCAAAATGAAGCAACTTGAAGAAGCGTTTGCTCCCGAATCGTGTCTAACAAGATGATCGTGACGTAATTTTTTAATTGGGTCATGTAGTAAGAATCAGATCAGCTCCAATCAACTTATTCAAATCGACAAGATATCCTCCATCAAGACAATGTGTAGGCCTAAAAATAATAGTACTTCCAATATCAGTCTGAAAGACTAAGAACTTTCTCTCAAATAAAGAAACAATTCCGTGACCGAAGATTTTAGTTTTCAGTAAATAGAAGCCGTCAAATCTGGTTTAATTGCAGATGGTGAATAAACCACTTTTGGTAACTAAATAAAACCTTGACTTCGTCTTCATCCTTTGAGTATTTCATCCTTTCTATAATCATATGGAAAACTAATAAACACCCTTCGTAATAGGCAAAAACTAAAGTGATTCACATTTAGTAATGCAATTACATACGCAGTTCTATTTATAATAACAAAAATAAAACACGATGTTAATTTTAAAGAAATCGATTGAGTGTGCAATGCTTCTATCTAATGAAAAAATCCAAATGTCAAAACCCAAAATTCTAAATAATCTAAATCTACTTACCAAATGCATGCCAACCAATGAGCTATAAGGGCAAATGTGGCCATAAGCAGTAGCAATACAGCCGCCCCATATTCACTGTATCTGTCTATTTTTCTAGCTACACGTACTAATCGTAGAAGGCGAGCTGTTTTTAACAAACCTATTAGAGTTGTAGTCTGTAACAAGAACGAACAAAATAATGCTTACATTCATATTTTAAATAGAATTGCTTACTTTTTACAAACTGCGATGTATTAATATTGATTTATCTAGGGAACACTTACTTAGCTTAATAAGGTGGGTTAGGGTAGATTCATCCATTTCTGGTATCGGTGGCAGTCTTCATCCGCACCTTCTGCTTTCGGTAATATCATTGTCATCAGCTAATGAAAACCAAGGACTCAACACACCGCAACACCCGACTAGTTTAAACTAATTTGAAAATGCTCTATACAGCAGAGTTACGATTATCCAAGTCCCGGTCAACCGAGTCTCTGGGTTAACCGAGCTAGACATCGGAAGTTAAAAAATAAAAATGAAGCTCCTAATAGCGGAACAATTACGGCCAGAAGCGATACAAGCAATGTCGAGCCTTAGATGTTCCTCGTAGCTGTTGCAAGGTCAAACGATCACCGATCACAAACGACGGACGGCTGGACATGTGGAAGCAGAAATATGGCGAAAGGCAGCTGAGTATTAGACGGAAAAAGCTATCAGGTGACTCATCTGAAGTTTCGGAATTCAGTCTAAAATGAAAGAAATCGTTTTCAAGGAGGGATTAACCCGCGATCAAATTTTCAACTCAGACGAAACTGGTCTTAACTTTCGAATGCTACTTTCAAAAATCAAAAATCACCATTCTGGCTGTCTGCAATGCTTCTGGTCCTTTGAAACTAAAGCCTCTCTCTATTGAAAAGTCTAACAACACAAGAGCCTGTAAAAATATCAAAATCAACTATATGCCAACAATGTACTGCAACCAAAGAAGTGCATGGATGGAAAGCATTATTTTTAGTAACTGGATTTTTAAAAAGTTTATTCCTATCACTGAAGCATTTTTGAAAAAAATTAGCTCCCCTGGAAAGCTATTTTATTATTGGACAATGCACCATCTCACCCAGACGATGAAGAACTAGCCAGTGGTGATATTAAAGCGATATTCCTACTCCTAATATGACATCGCTTATACAACCCCTAGATCAAGAGGTTCTAGAAACGATGAACAGAAATTACCGGCGAAGGTTTCTCCAGATGTTGATTGTAAAATTAGATGAGGGATTGACTGTTAAGGAAGCCCTAAAGCAAGTCACATTAATAGATGTACCATACAATCTTCTCCATCCTCTTCATCTTTCGTGGATAGCTTCAGCGTGGGATGAGGCGAAAACTACCACCATTTAAAAATAATGGAAAGTTGATTTAGTTTAGATGGACCCCCTGAAAAAGTAATAGAACAGGAGAATGTGAGCGGATTAGTTTAACTAGCCAATGAGCTACATATCATATTTCGATGGGTTGAAATTGTTTGACGCCGTTCTCGCTTAAGTAGAGCAACAAGAAGAATACACCACATGACATACTCTATCTTCAGCGTTAGCGTAACATTGCATCATCTAACAGAGGACCAAGGTTAACTAAGAAAACAATTAAAGACTTTTTGAAGCAATAATTTCATGTTTCTACTTGCTTACAGGTGTGTAATTAAGTTTATTTTATTTTTTTTCATCCAACAAACCAAATTTGCACATTTTCACGACTTTTTACTTAACCTCCGTATTATCCCAGTTTTCCCATATCCGATGTGGTTTCGGTCCCAATTACCTCAGATAATCGTATATTTACTGTATATTTATAGAGTACATCAAATAGAAAATTTTAAACTAGTCGGGTGGTGCGTTGTGTTGGGCCGTTGGTTTTCATTAAATGATGACAATGCTGCTACCGAAAGCAGAGGGTATTGATGAAGGCTTTTACCGATGCCAGAAATCGGACAATGAGTATTCCGATCATCTCATTGTCCGAACTTTGGTGCTAATATTGAACGCACGTTGAAGAAATATAT
>WYDF02314552.1:0-14780 GCA_009867245.2 Adranes taylori
CAAACTAAATATATACTAAATAAAACTAAATATATATATATATATATATATTTAGTTTTATTTTTATTTATTTACAAATTACTATAGGTTCTCCAATTATGAAAATTTTTAGACTATTTTGTATTTCATTTTGCAAGCTTTTTAGGCAATTTCCAGTAAACATCAATACTTCGTCGTCTGCATACATATAGTAACTTCATTGAATGTTTAGTTGTGTTTTTTAAATCTTGAACGTAATAAATACAATATATGCAATATCGAACCTTAGGGAACTCCTATTCTAGTGTTTTTCATTTCACTTTTAACTCTATTTCCCTTTGTGTATTGTTTTCTGTTGTCCAGTTACGAACTAAATAAATCATAACAGTAGATTTATTTAGATAAATTAAAATTTTAGATCCGTAGATTTTCATAATTGTGACTTTATTATATCAATATTTATATCTCCTACTATAATTTCGTTTTTATATTTGAGATAATTTTCTAGATGATCTCCAAAATAGTTGTAATTATTTGTGAGCGACTTATATAATGCAACTATTTTTAATTTTCTTCTATTGTGTAGTTCTATAGCAATTGTGTTGTATTCATCATTGACTGTGTGAATTACATGATATTTAATTGATTTTATAACATATATAGACACTCCACCTCCTCTATTATCTCTGCAGTTATGTTCTATATTGTACCCAGGTATGTTGTAAAATTTGTTTCTTTTTTGTTTAGCCATGTTTCAGTAATGACTATTATATGCGTCTTTTTTAATTAGTTTACTTATGCATTTTCAATTATGAAACTTATTTCTGATGTTTCGTATGTTTAACAAAATAATATCTATATAATCCATTTTAACAAAAAGAAAAACAAAGAAAAAAACGAATATGTACCTTTTTCTTTAATTCCAATTATAATATTGATTATTGTGACATGAATTTGTCAAATAGTATAATTGTTAATTTATTTAAAACTTGAATCCAGCAGAAAAAACAAGTTCATTAATTATACAATCAGTTACTACGTCAGAAATTCGGAATCATGAAAACATAAAAAAAAACAAACAAAATAGCAAAGAATAACGGAAAGCAAAGGAAACGCGGTCGTAAAATATCATAATAAAATTATTTAAACTATAACACAATAGAGACGTTTTCATCGATTCGTACATCGAATACTATAATATTAAGATTTATTATCTTTGCATAGAATATTGTTTAGAACTAAAATGGTTATAAAGGACGCTAACTGCAAATAAAATTAGGTTTACATCTGTAGCTGTAGTCATAGTATTCAGTAAATGAAGAAGGTGTGCAGCTAAAATTTGTTAACGTGTACTTAAACAGCTACAAACTAGATATTTCTTTAATATGATTAGGAAGAACAATAAACAGTTTGCTATGACTAAAAAATATCGCTTTTCTATATATATATATATATATATATATATATATATATATCAAGTTATGTACATAAGCATTGTTTATTTGTAATATTTTTATTTTTGATTATTCTCGCATATTTATAATATTCCTCTCCTCCTCGTAACTTGAAATCCACAAAGAATCTGGCATCCGAATTATATATTGGCATCATCCTTAGAGATTCCATCTACGCATTTGCGCTTGTCGGCAATTAATATTTCAGCTAACAGGTAGAGGTTATACATACCATTTGTTGAACACATCCTTTCTTATGATTCTTTTGTAATAATATATTAACTTACTAATATATGTTTAATGTTAGAAATATAAACGGGTTTTCATAATTTTTATAGATAAATATGGTCAACCTAATCAGCAGCAGCAACAAATGGCACATATTTCTTCACGATTGAGTGGAATGAGTGGAATATTGCCCCACAAGCAACATAGTCAAAATTCTCATCTGCAGGCATCTCTTCTAAGATCGGTGAGTAGAACATATTCTCCTTCTTGTGTAAACGTAAAATCATTGCATATTTGCCATAAAATTCTTCAATAGAATAAAAAAAAGTTATTTACCACTTAAGGAACACCTGGTTTTTCTTCTTTGTGTCTTTCTAGGTTTTCGGCCAATTTTTTTAATAATTAAGCGTAAGTGTATGATTTTAATTCGTTGTACTTTTATTAAACCAACATTACAGAATTATTTACTTACATGGTTAGTATTTCGGAAGAATTATATTTTGTGAAACATTCACTCTGTCTAAGTAGAATGTGACAGAATTGATATACTATATATCTTAGAGCTATGCAAAACGTACAAGAACTTTACCAATCCAAGTTCGGATGAGTCAAATAATTCAGTGAGTCACTTTAAGCATCTGAAAGTGTTTTGATTGTAACAACACAACGGACTTTATGGTTTTTTGTGTTCGGGCACGATTTTTTTTTTTATAAAACTGCCAAATTTCAGCTGTAAAATTAGAGCAATAATTTTAAAACATTTTATTAAAATATTGCTCCATTATATTATTTGTTCGTCATATTAATTTATTTTATGACCGCTTTGGACGTTCGTCTGTTTGCCAAATGTTGATTTCAACTGAGTTTTTGTAGGTTATTCTGTTACTGTTGTTTTTTTGTATCTGCGCATGGTTGCGTTTGCGTTGTTCCCTGGTTTAGATTTTATTTTATACAATAAATTCACGCCATCATTTTTAATGTACAAAAGTTTCAAGTCGAGTATTTCAAATTCAAGCGCAAAATGTAAATATGGTAATTTATGTAAATTACCGGTAATTTAGAACAGGAAATTTTCCATAAACAAGTGGTGTGTGTTGCGATTAAACCTGCTATAGGATTCTAGTGGGTTATACTTATATAGCTTTGCCCTAAAAGAAATCTATATTCTTAAATTGTGGTTTGTTTAACTTTGTTACGTCTAAAATGTATAATTAACAGTTTTCTAAAGTTGTAACGCACTTTTATAAATTAAAAGCTACAAACTTTGTTTACCTTTTGTTAAGCTCCGTTTGTAAAAATATTTTTGTGCAGAAAGCTAGCATTGTGATGAATTTAATGCGGAATAAAATCACTTTTTATATTTTATTAAACATTTAGCAACCACTACCATCATCACGAGCGAACTCTTCAGCCGGTGGTACTAATCTCTCCGCAGCCAATCTTGCCTCACTCGCTTCACAATCTGGTCCTCATTCTGCCCTAGCGCTAGCTGCTGCCGCGGCTGCTCGTCTTCCAGGTCAAACCTCAATTACTAATCTATCTTTATCTACAACACCTCCCACTACTAATCATTCCGAACGATCGGCACCATCAATATCGAATCAATTGTCATCACGCGATGGTCTTCAACATACGCCGACTCAAAATCATCAACAACAACAACAGTTAAATAGTCGAAATAATTTGATTGGTGGCGGAAATAGTAGCAGCGGTAGTTCCGTTGTGACTGGTATTAATTTGAGTGCGACACGGGGTAGCAGTTTTCCATCGAGCATTAAAGATTTATCACCATCAGTTACAATTACACCGGCGCCCCCACAAGTTTCCAAGGTATATTTAAAAATATTTATTTTACTATAAACTATTGATTTATGTAACTAGAGCAATGATGGCAAATCTCAGGTATATTGACTATTAGTTCTTCGAATTTGGAATCGTTATAAGATTAGACCTAATTTTAACATGTTGACTGCCAACTACGAGATAACTCGTAGTTTGTTTTCTTGCCATTAAACTCGTAGTATATTAGTGTAAATATAACTAGTTAGTTTCCAGGAAGAGAAGAAAATATCAATACTGGCTTATTCGAACAGAAAATTTAATAAATGAACAGAATATATAATAATATAATTATCATAATGTTTCGAATAATATAATATGATTAAATTTAATTTTAATATGATTAAATTAAATTCGCTTCTTAATTTAAATTGGATTGAATTAAACCGGAATCCTGCTAAATGCCGTGGCAGTCAACATGTTAAGTGATTTTCTTATTTTGAATTGAAAAGATTTTGTCATATGATTTTGCCAATTCATTGTTTGCCACCACTAAGCATAGCAATTCTTTTAAACAAAAAGAATTTGTTAAATTTCTTAAGATACTAAATATAGTATTTTAATATTTTTGTGCTGCTTAGCCTCCTAATGTTGAAGGTAAAGGTCTAATGTGCACTCCAATGTCTCAACCTAATCTAACTTCCGATCAGGTAATATTCTAAATATTTCTTGATACTAGTATAATTGAGCAGTTTTTTTCTCCAATTTTAATATGTGAACTTTTTGAAGTTTAATCTAGTTTTTACTAATACGAATATTATTATTTAAAAATATTAACATTTGTTCATATATAAATATTTTATTTTGTGCTCATATTTATGTATTCTTATAAAATACTGATTTGCTTGTATTTGTCGTTTTGAGTTTCGAATACTTTGAATTATTTTCATGTGGATTTTTTAGGACTCCCAGGTCTTTCAAAATGAAAGACCTGGGAAATTCATTTACTCGTTACGCCCACATGCTTCTTTCAATTTTATATTTTGTTAGATATGTTAAGCAAACTCTGTCAAAAGTATTTAGTAGAAGTACATAAACTAAATCTAGTTAAGCATTTTGCAAATAGATAGTAGAGTAAACGGGGCGGCCGAGATCACGAACGCGAGCATCTCACGACAATCTACCATGCTTTTGTTCGCGAACATCTAGCGACATATCTTTAGCATGCTATTGGCTATGAACGCCAACATTTCGCGACATATCTAAACTATGATTTTACTACGAACGCGAATGCTCGCCATTGAACACTGTCTGCTGTTCGTGTCTGGTGCTGCTAAATTTGGCAGATTCCTGCATTTTTACAGATTTCTGCTGTATATTGCATTGTAAATTCAGCGTTAGATGGCGTTATGTGGTTGTTTTCGGTAAAATTGCGTAAATCCAAGATGGCCGCCGATCCAAATGTAAACAAAAACGCACGTGGTCTGCCTCAAAAGCACGTGAAACCTGCATCCGCCCCAAATGATACTAGATATACGTGTTGGTAGTGGAAAGCCACTAGATTTAAAATAACAATCCTTAGATTCTGAAAAGTCACTGGGTTCTACGAGGTGTGATATAGAAAAATAAATGGCTAAAAATTATACGAAAGTCGTACACAATATTTCAGTAATATTTTTAGTAGCAGTATTATGTTTTTTGGAATGGTACATAAGAATTCCATTTCTACATTTTCAGAGCGTGATTCTAATAGGCTCATATCATGTCATTTAGATAAAATAAAATACTTTATTTTATCTAAATGACAAAATAAAGGTTCTCTATTTATAATAATTTGAATAAATTAAATTATATATGTATTATTTATGACATAGAAGGGAAATTTCACAATAAAACCATTAGACGTTTAGAAATCGGATAGAATATCTTCCAATAAAGTAAACAAGTCATCTGGAGGTATTTGTTATAGCTTAACAATCGAATACGCTGGTTTTGTACCTGACAATTTCAGTCATAATAACGGTGGCTTTATTATTATTATGTAGAGGCCAGGATCATCATCCCAACCACGTCGACCTAAAAGATCTTTTGTAGCATGATCCCCTTCTTGTCGTTTAAAGCAGTCTGAGTTCTTTCAAAAGCTTCATTACTATTTCATTCGGGTGTTGTTGCCTGATGTTCGCACCATTTACTGTCATGTCCCCGAATTGTCTTTGTCTGCAGCTCGATGCTGCCTGACATTCCCGTAAGATGTGTTTTGCCGTTTCTGCCTTCTTATTGCATAATCGACATGTAGGGTTCTTAACCTTACCAATTTTATACATATGGTAGTTTAGAGGCCAATGCTCCGTACTACAACTCGTATGACTTGTTCCAGTATTTCTGGCTTTGTATTCACATTGTCTTAATATCCGCTTCATGTGTTCTTTAGTTAGACCACAAGACGGATCGGGGTCTATTATACTACTTTTTGTCCCTTCCTTGTCTGGCTAGGCTGTCCGCTATTTCATTGTCCTCAATCCCTGAGTGTGCTGGCACGCACCATAACCTTAAATGGTTATATCTTGCCAGTTCTTTCAGATGCACCAGGTAGTCCCACAGTAGCTTAGACTCACAGGTTTTAGACTGTAATGCCTTCAGCGCTGCTTGACTATCAGTCTGTATATTGATATTAGCCCCTTTCATGCCTCTTCGCATGATTTCTAGAGCACAGTTATCAATGGCTACTATTTCAGCCTGTAGAATACCTAGTGAAATCACTGTACTACACTTAGGGTCACACACTCCAGCCCCTGCTGCACAATATTAATCTACTTGGAAATTAATAATATGTACAATAATCACACATCAAGATTTTAATAAAGGTTTGCTAAAAACTTGCCACTCATGATGGAAAAGACACTAAACACAAACTAACGCAAATTAAGTGAACTGTACATCATAATCTTACTTTTACTAAATGAATTTTAAAAATGTAGACTTCCCGATGCCGTGGCTTCTACAATTTCTTATAAAATTGTAGTGTCTGTTTGACCTTATAATAATAGTAATAAACATCTTTAGTGCAAGAAACTTTTGAACTTTTTTCTGTTTGACTAGTTTATATTGAAATTACTAATAAAAATAATATTGGATTGTTAATGAAAGATAATACAGCAACAAATAATCGTTGACATAAATATGATATCAGAATTCAATAATGTAGCTGTATTGTTATTATTTGTAGAACTAATCGACACAATACATTCACGCCGTAAAGACCCTCGAAAGCGATTGGATGATTTCCGTACGGTTCGAGTACTTCACAACGTAAATGTAACGCGCCTCTTAACTACGTTATATCTCGGCGAAATAATAGCACTCTTATTGTTCTCACTTTTATTGTTCTTTACATACTCACTGCCTATTTTATGGCGCTTAACGTATTGTTGCTGGGGTGAAATGGGATTTGTTTCCCGGAAAATAGAGATGATCTATATATGACCATTACTTTTTGACTTGAAACAGCATTAACAAAAAAGAAACGTTTATTTTCAGGATCGTAATTTGAATTCATCCCGTTCTCAAGAAGATACTCAAACACCAGCACAAAGACAAGCAGCTGCTAAGTTAGCCCTACGAAAACAGTTAGAGAAAACATTATTACAGGTACAATATTGGTCCATATACTTTTTTTCAATGTAAATTTTCTAATGCGTACTAAAGTTCTAGTATTATAACTTATTAGTTAGGGCATTTGGTTAATTCTTAATTAATTTAACGTATGTACTTATGTGAGTATATGAAAGAACGTTGCGTTTTGACTACTATACAAAAAAATGTTTAACCTGATATTGAATTAAAGGAATGGTGTCGCATGGTTTGCTAACGCTGGATTTGCTCACATGTCTCAAAATGTGGCATATGCCAACACTTTTAAAATGTTACATTTTCAGGTTGGCCATCTTGGGAATTGCCATGAGTCAGAATTCTATTATATCTGAAGTTTTCAGTCACATTATAATCATACTTGTATGTGTCATCTCTATATTAACCTTCCCTCAAAACTTGTTCCCTAACTTAGGATTGGACCATGTGTATTTCTAGTACACATTCGTGGCTTAAAGAGTTTTAATACTATAATCATACTTGTATGTGTCATCTCTATATTAACCTTCCTTCAAAACGTGTTCCCTAACTTGGACTGGACCATGTGTATTTCTAGTTCACATTCGTGGTTTAAAGAGCTTTCTGTTGTCAAATTTTTAGCTGAAAGCTTCGTCCATTTTTAAGATTTTGCTAACATTTCATTCTCTAAATTTATTTTTAGAAATCTTCCTTTACAAGTTGAATGTTTAGGTTTGTACACATCCAAGTTATTGTCCACTTGCTTGTTCGATGATGCAAATACTTGTAACCTTCCCACTCTAATGCCGTTTTCCCCTTATTTCTTTTTGCTATTTCCATCTCTTCACATACTGTTATAATTGATCGGCACTCTTTGATACTTAAATGAGAAATGAATGTTTGGATTAGAAAAAGAATATAGGAAGGGCCTAAGTGCATTTCTGTATTGAACGGGGTACCTGCATTCGAAGAAGAAGTGAGGTCATTATCAGGTAGTCAGCTATCTTAAAAGTTATTAAAGATGTTCAAAGTGTTCTTCAAATCCCACGACTTGTCATCTATTGTCAAATTACACGTTGGCAAATCCCACATGATCAACGGAATTCGCTCGCACTGTTTGCCTCAGTTGAACACAATAATGACGTATTTGAATTTTATTTATTATTAATTTTATTAAAACGTTTAATTCTGTTTGTTTTCATTAGATTCCACCTCCAAAGCCACCACCACCTGAAATGCATTTTATTCCAAATCCAAGCAATACGGAATTTATTTATCTTTTTGGATTGGAGCACGTTGTTGATTATCTGACGAAAGAAATAAAAACCATACAGGGACAAGTGACGCCTTTCAGCTGCAATCAGTGTCTGACAGATTTCACACCATTGTGGAAATGGGAAACGAAAGTGAAAGGCAAAAGTAGGTTAATATTGTTGTAAACAATCTATGGCACTTATAATTTTTTTTTTTCTTCTAATAGTTTCATGTTTCTTCACAATATTTCTAAATTGATTTAATTTTGTTTGAAAGATCAAACCCTAATATTTGTTATATATTTTTGATTTTTTGAAATAATATTGTGGCGTCTATAAGACATCAAACTTAGGGTAGTCAAAATACATGAGCAGATCATATTTTTTTCAAAACAATTCAGAAAAACGCCAATACTCATTTCTTAAAAATATAAAAACTTTGTTTACTTATATAAGGGTTATGAAGGACGAAATTAGTTTTTATCCTGATTTTACTCACTTAAAATATTTGAATTATCTCTAACACGAGTTGACTTTTTTTGGAACACTATGGTGGTCGAGAACTTCGTTGCTATTATTAAAATCTTATTTTCATTACCGAAAGCAGACAATTTTATTAAACGGAAATATTAGTAAAGAACTACAGGAATTGCCCAAGGTTTAATACGTGGGGCAGCACTTTTTATAATATGATTCAATGATCTATCGGAGCATGTACCATCACATGTAGTCAAGGTTGCCGAAGGCATTTCGTTAACATTTAATCAGAATCAGAATTTATTCGTGTCAATACAAAATAACTATTTACAGTCGTTAGTACTAATGTAGTAAAACTTCTGTACATATATATGATTAAAAATACAATAACATTTACAATAAGTGTAACACACACTAAAATAATTATGTTACAACATGAGTAAATAATATGATCAGACTCACATTGTCAATAACTCAGTGCAAAATCATAACTATAACTTCACCCTAGTTATCTAGGGGGCTCTTTTAAGAACTGATCATAAGTATAGAAACACCGTCTCCATAGTCTTTTATAGTCCTTGAGTAGTTATCCCTGGACATATCTCTAATTTGTATGGAAGAACATTAAAGAATTTAATGGCACAATACTTGCTACTTGTTTGTGTCCTATTTATCCTGCACCGTGCAATTTCAATATTTCCTCTGAAACGCGTATTATGCATATGTATATCCTTCTGAAAGGTTAGTGCATTCGTGTCATATTGTGATTTCACCAATTTTAGACATTCAAGTATAAAGACTCCAGGTAATGTTAATATATTTAGACCATAAAATAGTATATATTTTAACTTTGAGTACCATGTGGGTACTCAATCGTTCAATGCTTAGAAAAATGCGATTCGCTTTAAGACGTACTTGAATTTATCGTTTACTAATAAAGTTATAGTTTTTATTGAGTCAGAATATGCGAAGTTATAATCACCTAGTCTCCCAATACAATTTCAAATAAAACACTAGACTTTGCCATTGCTAACGTTGTGCGTACGTCAATTAAAACACATAATTCTATAAACATTTTTTATTTTCTAATAGATAAAGAACACAAGGTACTATGTGAACAGTGTGTGACTACAAATGTGAAAAAAGCTCTGAAAGCAGAACACACAAACAGGTTAAAGACTGCTTTCGTGAAAGCACTTCAACAGGAACAAGAAATTGAACAGAGGCTTGCACAGGTTAGTACAAAAAGTAACTTTAATTCTCATTTAACATCTACTTCACTATTGATTTAAATTGTTCAGTTCATTTGATTTTTAGGAAGATGTTTCTTTCCAAAAAAGAGATTATTAATATATTCCTAAGAAGCCTCATTCCTCTATATCCCTGTTCCTGATTTGAAAGATCCATCTACGTTTTATTTATTTAGATATAATTGTCGCTTTTCAGGTATGTTATTTTACTATGTATTTGTTGCAATGATTCTTTATTTAAAATTTGAATTTGAAATAAAATTACTACTATTATTTGTAAACTTTTCCATAGAGGGGGGAGGAAGGCTATAAGAACTGTGCCTGGTCTACATGTATTATAATCTTATAACACAGAGGTTCCCAATCAGGGGTACTCACACTCTTTGGGGTAAGAGGTAGCATTCTAGGGGGAACCGAAATGATATTTTCATTTTTTGTTTAAAATAAATTAAATTATTTTTAATTATTATTATTTCTAACGGCGACTATTTTTAACGGCAATCACATTTATCCATATTTTTAGCTTTTACTTCTTAAATTATTAACTCTTCATTTTCTCAAAGAGAAGAAAATAGAATAAGTATTATGTGAAGTTTGGTTTCAATTGGATTGGAACAAATCGTGATGTGCAAAAATCCCAGTGCATATGGCGTTGTTTTTTTTAAACGCAAATCTGAAGCCGTCAAAACTTTTGGAACATTTCTACAACCGACATGTTAGTACAGATGTTGCAGCTGATGATATTGAATCATTGAAAGCCACAGGAATCCGATTAGATTCTGGAGCAATCCTTCCAAAAGTACTTTTTATACCCAACTAAAAATTCATTCCTGATTGCGTCATACCACTTGGCGTATAAAGTAGTTAATTGCACGAATCTTCACATAATTGCTGAAGAGTTGATAAGACCGTGTGAGATAAAAACTGTATCAAGTTGTCTCTGACATTAGAGTTAGTTCCTCAAAAATCTGTCTTCAATTGGACGAAACAACTAATGTTGCAAATTATAGTTCTGTGATGGGTATTTTAAAGAAGGTGACCTGAAAGAAGAAGACCTGAAAACTTTGAATACATGGATATTAAACTTTTCAGTTTGAGGAAGGCTATAATTGTTTATAACATTCTTCAATAGGCTAAAAAACATTCCACTATCAAAAGAATATGATGAAAAAGAAAAACATAAGATAATAGAAATAGGCAAGAATAATAGATACAATAAAACAGACATATTAAAAATCAGAAACAATAACAAATAGTCCATATATTAAACAATAGCAAATAGTCCAACGATGGATGAAAATCCGAGACGACGTAACTAAATGAAAATAAGCAAAGAAACATTTCATAGTACTTATTTATTTATAAATGTAAAGTTTATATTTTTAGTGGCAATGTGGAATACCTTCCTCATTTTCTTCTTTCTCTTCATTTTCAATTGCTTAAAAATGTATGTTTCATACTTTTATAAATATCAGGTTAAATTATAATTTGTTTAATGTTTATAAAGAATGGCAGTTCATTTTCGACTTCCGGCAACGCCAATAGTCCTGCTCCGTCTCCAGTTACACCAGACCCTCCTACAGTAACCAGTCATTCATCACAACAAATTAGTACCCAGCCGGTCGTTTCGGTAACGCCATGTTCCACGCCCACTCCAATCACAACTAGTGCTGAGCACCGAAAGTCATCGTCATCTTCTTCTTCCTCGTCTTCGCGAGATACGCCGACTGGCACAAGTGTCCACCATTCCTCGTCTCATCACCATAGCTCATCGAATACTTCCAGCGGTGTAAATCTAATAAGCAATAATCATCTTCAACAACAACAATCACAACAAATTGCTGGACTGTTGTCACGACAACGAGGTGATGTTACTATAACATCAGTAACCCCAACGAACAGTCAAAGTGCGATTGGTGGCATTGGAAATCATCAAACGTCATCAACAAATTCTGGATACCATCATCACCAATATCATCACAATCAGACAACGGGCTCTTCCAGTTCACATCATCATCAGGTACAATTTTATTTTTTAGAAAAAATAATCTCAATTATTTCTATTCTTTCGCTTACATCTTAGAATAGGGTTTCTTAAACTGTGGTCCGATCCATTACCCGGGTTCGCGAAACAAGTTTGTTATTAACTTTATATCCCTAAAGTTTCATTTTTATTCAAATAACGAGTTGGAATTGGGACCGCAAAAAATGTTGTTCAACGGACTACATAAGTTTAAGAATCCGTTGTCTTCGGAGTTTAAAACTAACAAATTTGTTATTTAAATCAAATTTATTATTAAATTTGATATTAAATCAAACCACATTTGTCAAAATCAAATTTGTTATTGCAAACGTTTGAACTGAAAAATTAGAGAATTTTGTCAATTCTTACATGAAAAAATGTTTTTCCCCAGTGTATTTGAGAATATTCATTTCAAAAATATTATGACGAGAAATAATTAGGAAGCACTACATTGGAAATACATTTCCGCAGAGTTCTAATTTTTAATATTTAAATTATACAATTTTATTTAGTCACATCATCACCATGGAAGTTCATCCGTCAGTGGAAATACCGGTAGTAGTTCATCTCCATCTTCATCTATAAATGCTGCACAATTGTTAGCCGCTCAAACTGCAGCCGCTTTAGCAGCTGTCAGTTCATCCGGCAACCAACATACAACTTCTTCATCTCCATCGACTGGAACTAGCAGCAGAAACATAGGATCATCGTCAACAGCAACAGCCTCTGCTCCTAACATAACTAATTCTGCCAATACTCTTGGAGGTGTTGGAATGGGAGGATCTTCATCACATTCGCGTGAAACTAGTCTGAAACATCATCAGCAACAACAGGCGTTAGCAGATTCTTTGTTGGGTGGTGCAGCAGCAGCTGCAGTTGCTGCTAATAATTTTAATTTTGGTAATTTTAATGCAGCCACCATGCAAGCTTTACACAGGCAAATATTGCAAAGTAAGTGTTGACATTTTTATAAAAGATTTCATGATTTAAAACTAATTACAGCGTATTATTAGTATACTACTATTACAACCCTGTTTTTTTATTACAACCGTTCGCAAGTCATGATCTGTGTGATAAACAAAATCTTCTAATTTCCAAATTACAGCTTTATCTGCTGGTGCTCCGCCTGCTGCTGCTGCTCATATGCTGCAGTTTAGTCCGTTGTTCTATCCGTATCAATTAGCGATGGCTCAAGCAGCAATGAGCGGTGTCGGAACGAGTTCTAGTGGAAGTAAATCGAGTTCTTCAGGAGGAGGAAATTCTAGTGCTACAGGTTACTGCTTTCTTACATTTATTTACTTTTAATTGAGGATAAAAATCAGATTGATTGAAAAAATGACAGGTTAGTTATTTTAGTTGCTATATTTCACATCATTGAACTGGTAATAAAAAATAATTTTACTTTATTGTTGTTGTCAAAATTAAGTTTATTGATCTTGCTAAGAAATGTTCCAGAAACTCGGAATATCTTCCGCCAGAGAAAATTCTAGATTCTAGACTAATCAGAAGAGTTTGTGAAACACAAAAAAGAAAAGGATATCTATTGTACTTTTTATGTTTACAAAAATCTATATATAAAAATTCTGGACGTGATTGCCACCCCATTTTTCATATTTCATAAAACAAAAGTTGAACCTTTTAGTTTTGACTGTCACCTTTTAAGTCGTCTATTAAATTCAATTAGCACAATAGTGTTTAGGCTATTAAATTCAATTAGCACAATAGTGTTTAGGGTAAACTAAACAACATTAGTCTAACCCATGAATCCCCCGCCTACCCATGAATTCCGCGGTCCCCATATTTGCTTACGCCGCGGACAGCTTTGCTGTCCGCTTTGCCGCGAGCAACGGCCGCTCTTGACTCACATTTTCCCCGTATTTGCCTACGGCGTGGCTGTCCGGTGTGGCATGGCCTACGATTCCTCTTGACTCTTTTTTCGGCTCATTTCTAAAAGAGCAGTATGCCTTGCAATCAATCGCAATCATGCGATCATGCGAAGCACGCTATACAGAGCAGTCTGGCGTGGCTTGGTCCTATAAATTTGTCACTTTGGAGGGTTGCTGTCGTATTTGACTTCATTTTTCCCCACTACCCCTTTTGAGTCACTCTTTCTTCGTGTCTACGTTGCGTAAAATTGAGGTCCCTGGGTTTTACATTTGTTCCCCAAGTTTTATTTTTTCAACTTTCGTAGGCACCGAGCTGTTTAATGTAGTACAATAGCCGGTCCCAAGTAAATCGATCGCCAACTTTACAAAACAAAAAACACCCTGTATATATCTTAGTTTCTAATTTTAGAAAAAAATGTTTCAAATAAAATTGAACGAGCTTTGGTGGCTTATAAAATAAAGTTTATTGTAGTGTCCAATCTTTTATAGTTCCTGAAATATATCAAAAAGTTGTAAAATGTGGCAACATCCCGATCTATATCACTTGCCGGGATAGCATTACTTTCATTCGACGCATAATACAATATACTATATGGGAGCTAAATTTGAGTCTTCTAATTTTAAAACTGAATTTCACAATAAAATAATCATTTCGCGCCCCTCCAAAAATTATAATGTGTACCCGCCACTGATAACAATTATTCAATTGCGAAAGCAGTTTATATGTCTCATATAGCGTAAAATAATTTTTTTCTGTAACTTTGCATATATTAGCTATTACGTATGCTTACATGTATATAATATGATTGTTGAATGTCTTTTGCCATGGAAAGTTGCAAAATTTT